>JAQOTM010000223.1:189933-251092 GCA_029168755.2 Tillandsia fasciculata
TTCATCGACGACATCCTGGTTTATTCTCAGAGCGATGTGGAGCACGAGGAGCACCTGAGGATCGTGCTGCAACTTCTGAGGGAGAAGTTGTATGCCAAGTTATCTAAGTGTGAGTTTTGGCTTCGAGAGGTTGCCTTTTTGGGCCATGTGATCTCAGCTGCAGGAGTGGCGGTAGACCCAGCGAAGATTGAGGCAGTCCGGGATTGGCCCCGACCAACGACGGTGGCAGAGGTTCGCAGTTTCATGGGCTTAGCTGGATATTACCGTCGGTTTGTGGAAGGTTTTGCGAAACTTTCCGCACCCCTCACTCGTTTGACGCGCAAAGGAATTAAGTTTATCTGGAGTGAGGATTGCCAGAGGAGCTTCGAGGAACTGAAGAGCAGGTTGATGTCAGCTCCTATCCTTTCCCTCCCTGTTATGGGGAAAGGATATGTGATCTACAGTGACGCATCGCATAGTGGACTTGGTTGTGTGCTGATGCAGGAGGGTAAGGTAATCGCTTATGCTTCACGGCAACTCAAGGATTATGAAAAGAATTACCCTACCCATGACTTGGAGCTAGCTGCGGTGATCTTCGCACTGAAGTTGTGGCGCCACTATCTGTATGGGGAGCACTGCGAGATTTACACTGACCACAAGAGCTTGAAGTATCTGTTCACACAGAAGGAGCTCAATTTGAGGCAGCGCAGATGGTTGGAGCTGTTAAAGGACTATGATGTGGACATACTCTACCATCCCGGCAAGGCAAACGTGGTCGCTGATGCCTTGAGCAGGAGAGCAGTGCAGAGCCTATCCTTGATGATCACCGACCAGGCACCATTACTGGAGCAGATGAGGCGGTTAGAGCTTGAGGTGGTGTCCCGTGGGGTCTTTGCTAGACTACTGTCCTTGGTCGTGCAGCCCACTCTGTTAGACAGGATTCGGGAGAAACAGAGTGAGGACCCCCATTTGATGAGGATTCGAGAGCAGATTCAGGCTGGCGAGACAGGGGATTTTTCAGTTGATGCTGCGGGAGTACTACGGTACAGGGACCGAGCTTGCGTGCCTATGGACTCAGAGATTCGAGAGCAGATCTTGCGGGAGGCTCATTATACACCTTATACCATCCATCCTGGTGGGACTAAGATGTATAAGGACCTCAAGGCACAGTTTTGGTGGAGCGGCATGAAAAGAGATATTGGCAGATTTGTGGCGCACTGCTTAACTTGTCAGCAAGTAAAGGCTGAGCATCGTGTACCTGCTGGCAAGTTGCAGAGCCTCCCAATCCCTGAGTGGAAGTGGGATCATATCACTATGGATTTTGTCACGGGATTGCCGAGAGCACAGACTGGAGCAGATGCGATATGGGTGGTCGTGGACAGACTCACCAAGTCCGCTCACTTTTTACCGGTTCAGATGACTTGGCCATTGGAGCGACTGGCACAGATGTACTTAGCTGAGGTGGTCAGATTGCACGGGGTACCCGTTTCCATTGTATCGGATAGAGACTCGAGATTTGTCTCACATTTTTGGAGGAGTTTACAGACGGCCCTGGGGACACAGCTTCGTTTTAGCACAGCATTCCACCCACAGACGGACGGACAGTCAGAGCGCACTATTCAGACTCTAGAGGATATGCTGCGAGCATGCATTCTGGATTTCGGGGGAGGGTGGCACCGACACCTGGGACTGGTTGAGTTTGCGTACAACAACAGCTATCAAGCGAGCATTCAGATGGCTCCGTTTGAAGCATTGTATGGGCGCAAGTGTCGGTCACCCCTATATTGGAGTGACGTGGGTGAGAAGAAGACTTTGGGTCCTGATCTACTGTTAGAGGCAGAGGAGAAAGTCAGACTGATTCGACGACATCTTGAGACCGCTCAGAGCCGACAGAGGAGTTATGCTGATACCCGACGGCGGGACTTAGAGTTTCAGGTGGGCGATCATGTCTTTTTGAAAGTCTCGCCTTCGAAGGGGATTCGGAGATTTGGGATTCGTGAAAAACTGAGCCCTCATTATATTGGACCTTTTGAGGTATTGGAGCGCATAGGGCCAGTTGCTTACCGGCTTGCACTTCCTCCCAGATTGGCTGGTGTTCACGATGTGTTTCATGTATCCACCCGGAGGAGATATGTTCATGACCCGTCGCACGTCATTGATTTTGCCCCACTGGAGGTCACTGAGGACCTGAGTTATGTCGAGCGGCCATTGCGGATTTTGGACCGTGAGGTTAGAGAGTTGCGCAGCCGGGCCATTCCTTATGTGAAGGTTCTATGGAGCAACCAGAGCGAGCGCGAGGCTACTTGGGAGCTGGAGTCAGCGTTGAGGTATGCCGACCCCCACTTGTTCGAGGCCCCGGCTTGAGGTATGACTCTAGTTTCGAGGATGAAACTTTCTTTTAGTGGGGGAGGATGTGATGACCTGGATCTCCGCAGAGCTGTTGCAGTGCGTTGGGGTGGCCATCGGAGGCCTACGCGGTGTGCTGGAGGTGTTTAGGGCACAATTGGACACAAGTGTTGGACTCCAGGCTCAAATGGATCACGTGGGTGATCGGTTGACTCCGTCGGGTCTCTGGAAGTGTTTTCGCGCGAAACGGATATTAAGATTGGGCTCGACGCGAAATTTGGACTAAGAATAGCTTTCCGGGGCATTCGGTAATTTTTAGAGTGGGAATTTGGCAAAACGGACATCAAATTCGGATTCAGCGCGCGAAAACTGTCAAGATGGACTATCTACTTGATTTTTTGGAGCATCGGGTACAGTTCACGGCCGGAACAGTAATTCCGGCGATCGCCGGCGGCAGCGGCGGCGGCGGGCAGCGTCGGCGGGCGGCGGCGCGGCCTCGGGCAGGCGGAACGGTGGCGGCACAGGGCGCGGCAAGCGCGCGGGCAGGCGCGCGGTCCACTCGGCCGTCGTGCACCAAGGCGGGGACACGTGGCATCACCCCATAGGCTGGCTCACAGCTCCCGGTCTACGGAGCATGATGGTTGGGTATTGGTTCATGGTGCACCGGGGTGGACACGTGGCAGATTATCATTGGTTCGGCTTACAGAGGTTCGTGCACCGGGTGCAGCGGTCAGAGGCAGGACACGTGGCGCTTTCCTATTGGCTGGTCAACTGTGTAGGCAGGAAGGGCAGCGGGCGCAGGCTGTGCGCGCAGGCACGACTGACCGACTGACCGGGACACGTGTCGACTCCCGGGGGTGGCCACGTGGCGCAGCAGGAGTGGAGGATTCGGCTGTCGCCTGTTCGGGCGACACATGGCGGGCGATGAGGCGGGTCGGACGGATTTCGGATCTCGTCCGACGGCGCGCAATGGGCCCGGCCGCACTGTGCGCGCCCGAAATCTTGGGCCGGGCCGCACTGTGCGCGCCCGGAAATTTTCCGGGCGCCCGAAAGTGGGGACCCGGATGTCTTTTCCCCAATTGTTTTGAGAGGCCTATTTAAACAGCCCGAGCCCCTTTCTTCTCACTTTTTCCACCGCTTCCGAAACTCCTCTCACCAAGGTGTCTTCAGCAAAGTTGTTCCCCTTCGAGTTCTACATCTTCCGGAGAATTTCCAAGATTTGTGGTGGCACGGACTTCGAGGTTTGGATTTCACGGCGCGGCGCGACGCTTGTTCCCTTGTGTTTCCCTTCGTCGCATTTCAGTTCACGGCTCTCTCGAGCTACCCCGGCAGTATTTTTCAGCGATTTTTGCGCCATCGTCTTCACGACAGGTAGGGCTACGTTTTCCGTGTTTACTGGTTTTTCCCATTCCGAGGTTTTCATGGGTCTTTCGGATCATCTTGTGACCTCATTTTCTGGGGTGGAAATTTGGACAGCGCTGTGTTGTTTTGGAGATATCTTCGCGCACAGACATCGGATTGGGGCGATTCAAGAGGCGTTTTGCATCTACACATCGCGAGGAATCTCCCCAAATTTTCTTGGAATTTCTTGAATTTTTCCCGAAGGTGAGAAGCCTCTGTTTACAGTACTTTCAGATTCAGTTTTGCGATCGACTTGCTTCGGGGTGGCTCTCTTGTCGATTTTGGTTCTCAGCATAGAAAACTCGTGGGTGAACGTGCAGGTACTCGTTTCGACCGGTTCGTCGCGAGGATCGCGATAGTATTTTTCTGGGAATTTCTCGGGCACTTTTCGCAGGTGAAAATGGCTAAACTGTTAACCGGATATTTTGGGACAGATTTTGGATTGAAACTTGAAATAATAATTGCATGTGTTCTTTGGGGTTTGTGGTGCAGTGTTGCGGGGATTTTCGGATCGGGCGCGGACTTTGCTTTCGGGACCGGATTTAGCGCTCGAGGTGGGTACCGTTGTTAACCTCCTACTTGTGATGTCCCCACTAGGCCTATTTGAGTTGCTATTATGTTTCATTGCTAAACGAACCGGTAAAAGTGAACATAGCATGCTAATTGAGAATTGGACTTACTGGTAGGGCTTGCATCTTCAAAAAAGGACTAAGTATTAATTAATGGATTATGTTGCATACACATAACGGACCTCTTATACATATACATGAACCAACTTGGGGCAACTTAGAAAAAGGGAAGTTCATTTAAACAGCATACCTCTACTTTGTGAGAACCAGAATACTGGAATCATGTTTTTAATAATAATAAAGGACTTTGCATGCTTGTATGGACATCTAGTTAGGCCACCTTTTTCTGCTACACTATCATGCTGGAACTGACTTAGGAGAAACCATGTTTTATATTCTCTCCTTTTATCTAGATTTAGGGGATAGTGCGCTCGGGTTCGAGCAGGGGCTGGGATAGTGTAGTCAGACAGTTTTGGATTTTGGGACAGGCAGGCTGTGAGGGCAGGGCATTGCGGCAACCGCGGATTTTTGGCGGTTGACCGGACAGTGGTTATTGCATCAGATTGGGGAGGGTTTGGGCTTCTTTTAGTGGATGGGTTTTCCCACTTTGATCAGAGTCATGATCCAGTCCTGCTGATCTATGATACTTTACTGAGGCAGTATGCTCGTGTGGGTCGCTCCCCTCGAGTGCCACTCCGGAGTGTGCGGTTTTCAGACCTCGAGTCTTCGGGACTCTCATCCCCTATCGGTGTTATGCGTAGGCTGGCACACCCGATTTGGCAGGCAGAGCAGGCAGTTCTAGTGTTTTACCGGGGTGTCGATTGGGTCTAGGCAGGCAGGCATTTACATTCTGATGCATACATTTAGCTATACTTTTAGCTGGCACCTTAGAGGCATGTAGTGGTAGCTCTATCCATCATCAGTAGTCTTATTTACAGCTTACCACCTTGCTTCATTTTCTCGCCTCTTATAGTCCTAGTGGGCATGTCTGAGTAGAGGTTTACCCACTAGGAGGAGGCTACTGTTCTATAGTAGTTCTCACTCCCCACTGTTTTCTTTTTCTCTTCCCCTTTGTTTTGCAGAGTCGTCTGCGGCAGTTGCGGGACCCTCCTCAGCGGACCGAGGTAAGAGGATCGCGGACTAGATAGCGGTCTACCCAAGCACCAGTTCAGTTACTAGATGTACCACGATACTCTCAGATACTCTACTTTTCATTTTTTTTGGGGTCTGGCTTCGGCCAGCTGGTTGTATTTGATTAGTGAGCTGGGAGAGATATTTATATTATTGAGAGTTTACATCTGCACTTTTACTTTCCAGCTTTATTTGAGATATATTAGTTCTAGTTTAGCTCTGTTTATGCTCTTTTATTATACCATTTATATTTGAGCAGGTTACCAGCGCTTCGTATACACGAAAAATTCCGTGTATACGGCGGATCTGTAGACGAGCCCGGGTTCTGGTTTACACCCGTGGTGTGACAAAAGCATTCCAATTGCTTTACGCAAATGAATAAAACATTTTTGATCCAAAGGTTTTGTTAAAATGTCAACTAATTGATCCTCAGTTGAAATATATGAAAGTTGAAGAATATTTGATTCAACTAGCTCCCTAAGAAAATGATATCTAAGTTCAATGTGTTTTGTTCTTAAGTGCAACACAGGGTTTTTTGAAATGTTTATAGCACTGGTGTTGTCACAAAGTATCGTTACTGAAGTTGCTGAAATCCGGAAGTCGCTCAACACGCTTTTCATCCAAATGAGTTGGGTTGAACAACTACCCGCTGAGATATATTCCGCTTCGGCAGTCGAGAGTGCTATGCAGTTTTGCTTTTTACTATGCCACGCAACTAAGCAATGACTAAGATAAAAACATGCACCACTCGTACTTTTCCGATCATCCACTGATCCTGCCCAATCGGCATCTGAGTATCCAACTATGTCAAGACTTGTTCCCATAGGATACCAAATTCCGAAATTTATTGTTCCTTTGATGTATCGGATGATCCTTTTCACCGCTTTCAGGTGAACCTCCTTTGGTGCTGATTGATATCTCGCGCAGATCCCAACACTAAAGGATATATCCGGGCGACTAGCCGTGAGGTAAAGTAGACTTCCAATCATACTACGATAAAGTTTCTCGTCTACATTCTCACTGTTTGATTCACTTCCAAGTCCCTTGTGGCTAGTTCCCATTGGAGTCGGAAAATCCTTAGAATTTTCTAAATCAAACTTTTTGACCAACTCCATTGCATACTTGGATTGACACAAATGGATGCCTTCATCATTTTGTTTTACTTGCAATCCAAGAAAATAAGTCAATTCGCCCAACATGGGCATCTCAAATTCGCTTTCCATGGTTTCCGCGAATTTAGAAGCATCATTATCTCTTGTTGCGCCAAATACAATGTCATCGACATAGATTTGTGCTACAATGAAATTATTTTGATAATGCTTCTCGAAGAGAGTCCAGTCTGCTCCCCCTCGAGTATAGCCCTTCTCCAAAAGGTGCTTTGTCAACCTTTCGTACCATGCTCGCGGTGCTTGTTTCAGACCGTAAAGAGCTTTTTTCAAACGAAAAACATGGTTAGGTTGTTTATGGTCTACAAAACCTTTCGGTTGAGCCACATAAACTTCCTCATTTAAAAACCCATTTAAAAAAGCGCTCTTAACGTCAATTTGAAAAAGTTTTATTTTAAAATGACAAATAATCGCAAATAGGATACGAATGGACTCGAGTCTAGCTACAGGGGCGAAAGTTTCATCAAAGTCTATACCTTCTATTTGAGAGTAGCCTTGAGCAACTAGTCTTGCTTTGTTCCTGATGATAGTACCATCCTCATTTTTCTTGTTCTTGAAAATCCATTTAGTACCTATCACATTGTGTTGCTTCGGAGGCTTCGTTAATTCCCAGACTTTGTTTCGCTCAAATTGATGGAGCTCTTCCTGCATTGCTTCAATCCAGTAGTCATCCTGAAGAGCTTCATCGACATTCTTTGGTTCTATCATGGAAACGTAACAAGCGAATCCACAAACCAATTGTCTCCGAGTTCTGACTCCTTCTTGTGGGTCTCCAATAATGTTCGATTCAGGATGATCCTTGGAGATGCGTAACGTTTGAGGTAACGGAGTACTCGGAGGTACATGAGATGATTCCTGCACATCAGATAAACTTGAAGAACCATTAGGTGCATCATTATTATCGGAAGAATTGTTATTAGAAGATGCATTGGCAGGTGTATCATCATCAAGAGAGATATCGAGGGTAGATTTTTCAGATGCAAAGTGAAAAGCTTCATCTACCTTAACATTTATCGATTCTACGATCGTCTTAGATTCCAAGTTAAATACTCGATATGCTCTACTGTTTGTAGAATAACCCAAGAAAATCCCTTCGTCACTTCGAGAGTCAAATTTACATCCTTGTATGGACATCTAGATAGGCCACCTTCTTCTGCTACAATATTATGCTGGACTGGCTTAGGAGAAACCATGTTTGTATATTCTGTCCTTTTATCTAGATTTAGGGGATAGTGCGCTTGGGTTCGAGCAGGGGCAGGGATAGTGTAGTCAGACAGTTGTTGATTTTGGGACAGGCAGGCTGTGAGGGCAGGGCATCGCGGCAACCGCGGATTTTTGGCGGTTGACCGGACAGTGGTTATTGCATCAGTTTGGGGAGAGGGTTTGGGCTTCTTTTATTGGATGGGTTTTCCCACTTTGATCAGAGTCATGATCCAGTCCTGCTGATCTATGATACTTTACTGAGGCAGTATGCTCGTGCGGGTCGCTCCCCTCGAGTGCCACTCCGGAGTGTGCGGTTTTCAGACCTCGAGTCTTCGAGACTCCCATCCCCTATCGGTGTTATGCGTAGGCTGGCACACCCGATTTGGCAGGCAGAGCAGGCAGTTCTAGTGTTTTACCGGGGTGTCGATTGGGTCTAGGCAGGCAGGCATTTACATTCTGATGCATACATTTAGCTATACTTTCAGCTGGCACCTTAGAGGCATGTAGTGGTAACTCTATCCATCATCAGCAGTCTTATTTACATCTTACCACCTTGCTTCATTTTCCCACCTCTTATAGTCCTAGTGGGCATATCTGAGTTGAGGTTTACCCACTAGGAGGAGGCTACTGTTCTATAGTAGTTCTCACTCCCCACTGTTTTCTTTTTCTCTTCCCCTTTGTTTTGCAGAGTCGTCTGCGGCAGTTGTGGGATCCTCCTCAGCGGACCGAGGTAAGAGGATCGCGGACTAGATAGCGGTCTACCCAGGCACCAGTTCAGTTACTAGATGTACCCCGATACTCTCAGATACTCTACTTTTCATTTCTTTTTGGGTCTGGCTTCGGCCAGCTGGTTGTATTTGATTAGTGAGCTGGGAGAGATATTTATATTATTGAGAGTTTACTTCAGCACTTTTACTTTCCAGCTTTATCTGAGATGTATTAGTTCTAGTTTAGCTCTGTTTATGCTATTTTATTATACCATTTATATTTGAGCAGGTTACCAGCGCTTCGTATACACGGAAAATTCCGTGTATACGGCGGATCTGTAGACAAGCCCGGGTTCTGGTTTCAAAAGGGGCATTTCAAGGAAAGCATTCCAATTGCTTTACGCAAGTGAATAAAACGTTTTTGATCCAAAGGTTTTGTTAAGATGTCAGCTAATTGATCCTCAGTTGAAATATATGAAAGTTGAAGAATATTTGATTCAACTAGCTCTCTAAGAAAATGATATCTAAGTTCAATATGTTTTGTTCTAGAGTGCAACACAGGGTTTTTGAAATGTTTATAGCACTAGTGTTGTCACAAAGAATGGTTACCGAAGTTGCTGAAATCCGGAAGTCGCTCAACACGCTTTTCATCCAAATCAGTTGGGTTGAACAACTTCCCGCTGAAATATATTCCGCTTCGGCAGTCGAGAGTGCTATGCAGTTTGCTTTTTACTGTGCCATGCAACAAGGCAATGGCCAAGATAGAAGCATGCACCACTCGTGCTTTTCCGATCATCCACTGATCCTGCCCAATCGGCATCTGAGTATCCAACAATGTCCAAACTTGTTCCCATAGGATACCAAATTCCGAAATTTATTGTTCCTTTGATGTATCGGATGATCCGTTTCACCGCTTTCAGGTGAACCTCCTTTGGTGCTGATTGATATCTCGCGCAAATCCCAACACTAAAGGATATATCCGGGCGACTAGCCGTGAGGTAAAGTAGACTTCCAATCATACTGCGATACAGTTTCTCGTCTACATTCTCACTATGTGATTCACTTCCAAGTCCCTTATGGCTAGTTCCCATTGGAGTCGGAAAATCCTTAGAATTTTCTAAATCAAACTTTTTGACCAACTCCATTGCATACTTGGATTGACACAAGTGAATGCCTTCATCATTTTGTTTAACTTGTAATCCAAGAAAATAAGTCAATTCGCCCATCATGGACATCTCAAATTCGCTTTCCATGGTCTCCGCGAATTTAGAAGCATCATTATCTCTTGTTGCGCCAAATACAATGTCATCGACATAGATTTGTGCTACAATGAAATTGTTTTGATAATGCTTCACAAAGAGAGTCCTGTCAGCTCCCCCTCGAGTATAGCCCTTTTCCAAAAGGTGCTTTGTCAACCTTTCGTACCATGCTCGCGGTGCTTGTTTCAGACCGTAAAGAGCCTTTTTCAAACGAAAAACATGGTTAGGTAGTTTATGGTCTACAAAACCTTTCGGTTGAGCCACATAAACTTCCTCATTTAAAAACCCATTTAAAAATGCGCTCTTAACGTCCATTTGAAATAATTTGATTTTAAAATGACAAGCAATCGCAAATAGGATACGAATGGACTCGAGTCTAGCTACAGGGGCGAAAGTTTCATCAAAGTCTATACCTTCTACTTGAGAGTAGCCTTGAGCAACTAGTCTTGCTTTGTTCCTGATGATAGTACCATCCTCATTTTTCTTGTTCTTGAAAATCCATTTGGTACCTATCACATTGTGTTGCTTCGGAGGCTTCGTTAATTCCCAGACTTTGTTTCGCTCAAATTGATGGAGCTCTTCCTGCATTGCTTCAATCCAGTAGTCATCCTGAAGAGCTTCATCGACATTCTTTGGTTCGATTGGATACGTAGCAAGCGAATCCGCAAACCAATTGTCTCCGAGTTCTGACTCCTTCTTGTGGTCTCCAATGATGTTCGATTCAGGATGATCCTTGGAGATGCGTAACGTTTGAGGTAACGGAGTACTCGGAGGTACATGAGATGATTCCTGCACATCAGATAAACTTGAAGAACCGTTAGATGCATCATTATTATCGAAGAATTGTTATTAGAAGATGCATTAGCAGGTGTATCATCATCAAGAGAGATATCGAGGGTAGATTTTTCAGATGCAAAGTGAAAAGCTTCATCTACCTTAACATTTATTGATTCTACGATCGTCTTAGATTCTAAGTTAAATACTCGATATGCTCTACTGTTTGTAGAATAACCCAAGAAAATCCCTTCGTCACTTCGAGAGTCAAATTTTCCAAGATTTTCGCGGTCACGTAAAATATAACACCGACTCCCAAAGATACGAAAATATTTGATGTTCGGTTTTCTACAAAACCATAGTTCATATGGTGTATTTAAAGTTCCCGGGCGCAAATACACTCGATTAATTACATAGACAGCAGTGTTCACCGCTTCAGCCCAAAAATATAACGGTAGGTTCCGGCTATGAAGCATAACACGTGCCATCTCCTGTACGACCCTGTTTTTGCGCTCGACTACACCATTCTGTTGAGGTGTATAGGGTGCCGAGAATTCATGTTTAATGCCGTTTGAAGTGCAAAAATCAATGAATTTAGAATTTATGAATTCTCCACCTCTATCACTTCTAACACGAGTAATCTTTTCATTCTTTTCAATCATAATACGATGGCAAATCTCGTGAAAAGAATCAAAAGTATCAGCTTTCTCTTTTAAAAATGCTACCCAAGAATATCTAGAGAAATCATCAACCAATAAGAAAATATACCATTTACCTCCCAAAGATGGTTGACGAGTTGGCCCCATTAAATCCATGTGCAAAAGTTCCAAAGGCCGTTTTGTACCAATGTGGTTCAAGTTCTTGTGTGCAGTCCTTGACTGTTTTCCCTTTTGGCAACCGCCACACACAATGTTTTGTTCAAATGAAAGTTTAGGAACCCCCTTGACCACATCTTTGTTTGAAATTCTAGCAAGTTCCTTAAAGTTTATGTGACCTAGCCTTTCATGCCAAAGAGTTTCATTTTTCAAAGAAGCTAGGTTACACTTTTCAGAAATTTTATTTGGAACAACATAGCAGTTATTTTCTGATCTAACCCCTTTTAAAAAGAATACATGGTCCTTATCAGTTACAACACATTCAACAGATGAAAAATTAACTGAAAAACCATTATCACAAAGTTGACTGATACTTATGAGGTTAGTCTTAAGGCCTTCTACATATAACACATTATTTAGAACCGGGCCATCCGGAATAGCAATAGTTCCTTTTCCAACAATCTTGGAAGACCGACCTTCTCCGAAAACACGTCCTCCGGAGTTCTCAAATTTGAAAACAGTTTTTGTCACTCTGATATTGAGCTTCCGCATACACTTGTTGTGTTATTATGGATGTTCACGCCCCGGGGTCGAAACTGCGACCCGGGCTCGCTAACAGATCCGCCATCTGTACGGAAACTGTCGTACAGACGAAGCGTCTAACCTGCAAAGAAAGTCTATAGCTAACAGATATCAGAGCAAAAGTAACTAAGAACTAGAAAAAGAAACTGAACAACTGTATACAAGTGCAGTCCAAAATATAGCAGTAACTAAAAATATACAACATACTCTCACAGTCTCTCTCCATACAAATGTCCAGTACAAAAGGAGACTCCCAAAAGGTACTACTATCTCTGTGCTATATCGACTCGGGTAGGGACTAGCTGGCCACGCCCTTACCTCGACTCAGAAGACTCCGTTTGGGTAGGAGTCAGAACCGCCGCCTCAGGAGTACCTGCACCACAGCGGGTGTGAGAACTACTGCAAAAGGTAGTTCTCAGTGGGTACCGTCCTCAAAGCACACGGTATGCCCACTAAGTCCACCAAAACACGGTAAGGTAAACAGATAGATAGGTAGATAGATAAGGAAAGCAGTAAATCTATCACTAAAATGCTCAAGAAATAAGTACTATGAATCATGCAATGCACCTCGCCCACATAAGTAACCCAATCTCCATGACTGTCCATTTTGGACCAGTCAAGCAAACCTGCGCTCGCCTACTGCCACTACGCCCAAACAGGACTTGGTCTTACGTAGGGGTGTCCCTCTAGGACCATCTCAGTAACCTCATCGCAGCCTCGTCAGGCGCGGCAACATCATCGCATCCGGAGCGTAGCTCGCGGGGAGCGACCCCGCGAACTCAAGTATCTCAAGTATCACATAACTGGCACAAGATGCCAGGCTCAGCAGGCTAAAGTCCGCGATCAAAAAGATCGGAAAGAGTAAACAGATATCTCACACTCATGTCGACAGTCGGAGGAATCTCCACGACTCAATCTGTAGTGCTCACAAGAACCCCCAAGGTCCTAAGTAACTCTAACCCTCCAGTAAAAGCTCTGGCACCCAAAGGATTTTTAAGACCATTTTTAACTTTCCTGTTTTTCCAAGAAAAGATTTTCTGACTAAATAAATATGTTTCAGGTGCCCTGACTAAAGTCGCTAGACATGTGGTTGATAAAGCAGAGATAGAAGTTTACAGCGAACGAACCGGGTTCTAAAAAGATAAGTACCAACCTTTGGAGAACATACAGATACAATAGAAACTGTAAATACCGGAGTTTTTGCATGATCACTGTGTTTCTTAAGCTTTAGAGGGCATCCCGTGATTTTTGGAAGCCAAATCCAACCCACCTGTGGTCTACCACCAGACCGCGCGTCGACAGATGCCTCGAAGTAAGCCCGCGGCTCCGGAGCGAGGAAAGCACTCACACGGCTTCGACGGAAGCTAAAACTGCTCTAGAAGCTGCCTGGAAGGTAGCAATCGCAAAACAGTCAAGAAAAGTCCAACCCAAGTATTCAGTGGTGAATACGGCGAAAAACAGCTCCGTCGGCGAAAATCGGCGAAAAACAGCCTCCGACGGCGAAAATCAGCGAAAAACAGCTCCGTCGGTGAAAATCGGCGAAAAACAGCCTCCGACGGCGAAAATCGGCGAAAAACAGCCTCCGACGGCGAAAAATCGGCGAAAAACAGCTCCGTTGGCGAAAATCGGCGAAAAACAGCCTCCGACGGCGAAAAACGGCGAAAAACAGCTCCGTTCTTGACGATCCCGGCTATAGCATTTTGGATGGTAGCAAGATCCAAGAGGAACATGAGAGTTAAGCGTGCTAGAGCTAGAGTAGTTCTAGGATGGGTGACCCCCTGGGAAGTGGGGCGTCACATCTTATGTGCCCTGAAAAACCACAACGAAAACTTATCTTAGTTCTTGACGATCCCGAAGAGGATGAAGTAGGCTTGTTGTCGTTGCTTGTCGTGAATTCCAGTGTCGGAGGAGGAGGTACCGACTGAGGCACAAAAACTGTTCCACTCGAACTTGGACTGTCTCCAGTTTGAGTGTATCCGAGGCCGAACCGATTTGTTTGACCAAGACCAAGAAGCCTATCCAACTTACTCCTTCCTGAAGAGAATCGCTTTAAATCATCCTTTAGTTGGAGAATGGTCTTTGTCATTTCCATTTTATCCCGTTGAGCCTCGTTGTAGAGATTTGAGAAATAATTCGCTTTATCCATCAGTTTCTCATGTTCTTTCTCAAAAAGCTCATTTTTCTCTTGAAGGGAAACATTTGCTTTGGCTAAGTTATCCCTTTCCACTTCAAGAGCGTTTGAGAGAGAAGATGCCCTTTTTGCTTCTTCTTCGAGATCCTGCAATCTCCCTCTCAAACTCCGGTTTTGATTTGCCAGTTCCTTTGAATCCCGTAAGAGTTGATGGTAGGCAAGAGAAAAATCCTCACCTTCAGAATTACTCGATTCGTTGTCCGTAGCGTTCTTTTCAACTTGGGAGGAGTTGGACACGGAATCGGAGGTACTTGCCATCAAGCACATGAACGGAGAAGATGTGGACGCGTGGAATGCCGTTGCGTTGTCTTCTTCATCACTTGAGGATGTCTCATTTGACGTTGAGTTGTCATCCCAAGTGACGACTTGCATCGCTTTCTTCTTCGCCGGATTCTTGTTGGGACACTCCGTTGCAATATGGCCGTAGCCTCGACATTTGAAGCATTGTACTTGTCCCTCTGAACTTTTCTTATCCTTTGAGAAGTTCTCTTGCTTTCTTGACTTGTAACTTGAAGTACCCTTGCCTTTCTTCGTCTTTCCGAAGTATGGAGTTTTGCCTGAATTACCCCTTCGAAAGTTGCGGCGAAACTTCCTTGTCAAGAGAGCGAGCTGCTTCTCAAAGTCCTCCATAGATAGGTTCTCGTCATCGTCTGAGGAGGATGAATCCGCGTCTTCTTCCTTTGTTGTTTTCAACGCATAACCTGAAGACTTAGAAGAGGATGCCTTTCCCGAAGAATAGTTAGTAGGAAATGTCATTTCATATGTTTGTAATGAACCAACCAATTCTGCTACACGCATTTCGTCCGGGTGTTTAATTGTTTCAATGGCTGTGACCTTTGGGCGAAATCGTTCAGGAAGAGTTCTTAATATCTTTCTTACAACTTTAAATTCTGGAATCTTCTCTCCCAAGTTAGCACATGAGTTTACGATGTCTTGCAATCGTGTGTAATAGTCTGTGAAAGATTCACTTTCTGCCATAGAAATGGAGTCAAACTTGCTTGTAAGCATTTGCAGTTTTTGAATCTTCATAAGGTTAGTTCCCTCATGTGTAACTTGCAGAACATCCCAGATTTCTTTCGCGGTCTCACATGCCGAGACGCGAGAGAACTCAGTTTGTGACAAAGCATTAAATAAAGCATTAATTCCCTTGCCATTGTAAGAAGATGAATCTATCTCTTCCTGTAGTAATCCAGAATTTAAAAACCTCTATTTGCTTTTAAAGGTGTTAAATTATTAATTTTGGCAAAAGTGGAGAGATAGTGGGCCAATAGTGGGCCCAGAAATATCGACTTTTTGTCGGGGTCTAATCTGGAAAATCCGAGATCACCATTGTGATCGTCTCGTCGAAACATAGAAGTTCCATATTCATATGTTTTCGATCCGACGGTCGGATCTTCCAGAAATCAGAAGTTAAAAAGTGGGCCCCGCGACTTAAGTGAATAGTAATCTTCGAATTTTTAATCCCTCGCCTTCACTAATGGTCGAACCGCTATCTATAATTTTAACATAGGGGTATTAGTAATGAGTCCTAGCTAATTTCGACGTTCTGAGCGCGATGGCGCTGACGGATTTTGCGTTTGGCGACCCGGGTGCATCGAAGTGCGTACCACGCGCTATATTGAGTCGAACTTTATGGAACGACTTTTAATCCGGGCGTCGAACGAACCAAACAAATACGCTACCTGACAGGTCTCGACGAGCCGGACGTCGTGGCGAAGTCTGTTTCGCGAAACAACGACCGAATTGCCTCGGAATGCGTGAAAAACACCTAAAAATGGATTAATTTGTAAGGAAAATTAATATTTTATGTACCTTAGTGTATGGGACTGAATCTATAGGGTCCTAGGTGTAATTGTAACCTACAGCAAGGGTTCGGGTGCTAAGGGTTTAGGTGTGAATGGAGCTTAGGGGTTTTGGGTTAAAGAATCTTGTATTAAACTCCTGCCTCTTAGACTTCTTGAAACTGCTCCACTCAAGGAGTCTTTTGGTTCCCTGCTGTCCTCAAAACCGAGCCCCGGAGTGAAGGGGAGCCAAAGTGTCACGCCCCGGGGTCAGAACTGTACCCCGGGCTCGCCAACAGATCCGCCGCCCCTACAGGAAGCCCCGTAGAGACGTAGCGTCAAACCTGCAAAAAATAGATTACTATACTAACAGATATCAGAGCAGTAAGGAAAAACTAACTATGAACAGAAAATAGTACAGTCTCTCACAATATATACAACATATCCTCACCAAAATACAGCAGTCTCTCCAAAGAAACAAAAGAGTACAACTCGATACCTCACTACATAACTCTCAAACATGACACAACCAAAATATAGGGGTACCTCTATAACACACTGAAGCTGAAGGGGAAGGGATCTATCTCGCGACTCCCTTACCTCGGTCTGGAAGAGCTGGATCAGCAACAGGCACCGCAGGAACTGGAGCTGACGTCCCTGGGGAAAAGACACCACGACGGGTGTGAGAACTACCTCCCACAGTAGTTCTCAGTGGGTGCCGCCAACAAGCCCGACGGTCTGCCCACTAAGTCTACTAGAGGCATAAAGTAACACAAGAAATGCAGTATAGAGAAGCTAGAAAGTAAAACATCTACTGCTACTATGCCTCTATCTAAATGCTCAAAGGGCGGAACAGAATGAATATGATGCCACGACCAACTCTCTCTCAACTCAGATCACCCAATCCAAACTGACTGCCCCATAGGGTCCAGTCAAGCCTGCGCCTACCTACTGCCGTACATCCCAGAGGACCGGACTTACGTAGGACGTCCGTGACTGCCAAAACTGGCTCAGCCAGAGGGACGGCGTCCGTGACTGCCAAAACTGGCTCAGCCAGAGGGACGGTGTCCGTGACTGCCAAAACTGGCTCAGCCAGAGGGACAAGTATCAAACCCAACTCCGGAGTGGCACTCGTGGGTAGCGACCCCACCGAGCAAAGTATCTGCGCATCTCTGTCGATCTCAAGTATGGCTCCTGCAGGCTATGATCCAATCACTATCCCACTCACTGGCTAAAAATCCACCCTGTCACTATGACCATGTCCCAAAGATCCCAGATCCACTGTCACTGTCACTATCACTATCACTATCTCAAAGATGAGCAATCTACAGACTGCTACCAACACTACTCGGTCCCCAGATACGAGTACAATGCATCATAGCTACTAAACCTCCCAACCCGCGACCCGGAGAAAAATCACAATGTCAGAACAACAAGGGTACAACCACTGGGGAAAGCTAAAGTGATGAGCAAATCTAAATACATGTTCACATTTCCTGTAGTCTAATTGTGCATGAATGAATAATTAACTGACAATAAAGCTAAGTTGAGTTTTCGTGTAGTAAGAGTTAAAATACTGCAAGTGGTTCATTGAGGTCATCAGATTTAACATCTATCAACTGCGGGTACTAACATACAATTTGCACAGATTTAACAGCTCATATACTATCATGCATGCTCCTGTAATCATAGAATTAGAGTGCAGTCCATAGGTATTGAAAGCAGGATCACCCACCTGATCGCGCTAACTGTCCAGGACGATACAGATAACAGGTCCAGAAACCGACAAATTTCCAAGTCCACAAAGCGAAGAGCACAAGAACGGTGCTTACAGAGTCCTGGGTACAACAACAATTCCACATTTACCTGAAACTCCACACTAATTCCTTATACAAAAATCTGCAAGAACAGTCACTGTTCACACATAATTTCACCTGAAAATAATTTTTTTAAAATTCCAATAAAAATATCACGACGATCCTCACGAAGTATAGATGTCGATAGGCTCCTGATTCGTCGAATTCCGATGTCCGGATGAGGAGATAAAAATCCGCGAAGTGAGTGCTGTCCAGGAATCTCACAGCAAAACAGCGGCTCAGTAATGCCTCGAAATCCGTGCCAAAAACCCAAATCTAGGCAAAACACTCAACACGAAAGTCGAAGATTTACCTCTCGTGAATCCAACGCCGCAAAAATCGCTGAAATCGGCTGTCGGGGTAGCTCTGTGGAATTTTTAGACCGAAATGCGACGATAACGGGCTTCCAACAGAAATCCGCCGCTCCGCACTTCGAGGCAGAAAACACAGTCGTCGCGGTTTCCAAAAGTTCTGAAATTTCACCAGGAGATTCCCAAGAGGGAGAGGAAGAAATCTTGTGAAGGGATGATAGGCTAATTCTCCTGGGAAAGGGCTCCAAAACGCGGCCCAAGGTGGCCTATTTATAGGCCCCAAAGAAAAACAGCCCAAAAAGCAAGCTAATGAAGTTTCGGGCCCAACTTTCGGGCGCCCGAAAACTTTCGGGCGGCTACAGTAACGGGCCGACCCGTTACTGTGCGCGCCCGAAATGCCCTCAGGCCGCCACGTGTCCCTGGAAACCTCCCCCTGCACCCGGCGCACGGCGCCGACCAATGCCGTGACGCCACGTGTCCTGACCGTGGGTCGTGCACGCTTGCACCCGACCAACCACGGGGCGCCACGTGGCGCCCCCACTCCGACCCGGTCAACGCGCACGTCGCGCGACGTGCGCGGCCGCGCCACCGCCGGACCCGGGTCGGGCACGCGCCCGAGGCACCGCCTCAGCCGCCACTGTTGAGTGGACCGGGTGCACAAGAACCAGCCAACCACACAACGCCACGTGTCCACCGGTCTACCGTGCACCAAAGCCAAAAGTTCGTGGACCGCGTGCACAACACCGCACCTACCACGGGATGCCACGTGGCATACCCTCGGTCCACCGTGCACCCCGCCATGGCCCGTGGACCGCGCCCGCTGCGCCGGCCAACCGCAGCGCGCCACGTGGCCCGCGCCCGGTGCACGCGCCCCCGCGGTGGACCGCGCGCCTGCGCCGCCGCCCGCCGCCGCGCTCCGCCGCCGCCGGCGCTCCTCCGGCCGCCGGAACAGTAACCTGTGCCTCGGTTTCCGTGTTTTCGCGTCCGGGCTCCGAAAAATTCAAGTAAATAGTCCATTTCGCTCGTTTTCGCGCGCTGAATCCAAATCCGAGGTCCGTTCGGCCAAATTCCACTTCTAAAATTTTCCAAAATTTCCCGGAAGAGTAGACTTGATCCAATTTCCGTTCCGGGTCACAATCTTGGCTCCAATAAGCGCGCAAACACCTCACACACCCAAAATGGACTTCCAGAAAAGGAACAAGCTCCAAATTTACCAGAAACTCAATCTGGGCCCGACACGCACACACGCACCCTAGAAGCCTCCAAACCAACAGTAAACCCTGCCGTGGGGATCCGGGTCCTCACATCCTCCCCCACTAAAAGAAAGTTTCGTCCTCGAAACAAACACAGCTCAAAAGGAGTTTCCAAGCCCAAAGGTAAGCCTCCAACACACCAACTCCAACTCCCCAGTCGCTACAAACTCTCCACAAAGCGCGTCCAACCGCGAAAAACTCAGGAATTCCCAAACATCGAGGACTAAGAAGAACAGCCAACTCTACGTCCCCAAACTATTCGAATTACGCTACAAAACTTAACAGAAAAAAAGAAAGGGCCCCACCAGTAGGAAGGTCACCAACCTCCAACTCTCAATTTAGAAAACCACTGAAATTGGCAAAAAGTTCGAAAGTTCCGAGAGACTAGTGCCCTTGCCCTAATCCAACAAAAATAAGCTCGGGCATCGTCCCCATCTCTGGAGTAGTCTTTCGTGTCTTTCATCCTGTTCGCGAATTTCAGCACAAGAGTGAGAAAAGAGGGAGAGGAGGGTTGATGCCGTTCCTGCTGCGGCAACAAAGCGGAAGCTACGGTCTACCCGTGCCCCTAAAAAGAAACACCACTCTATCCAGGACCCCTAGAGACAAACCCTCTAGTCCTAGGCGCCACCTACGCTAGACAAGTCGCACCTAACCCAAAGCCGCTGAAGCCACTGCTGCAGGAAGGATGCCTTGGTAACCAGTGGAAAAGATCTTCTGTCGTCCAACTCGCGGAAAAGCCACTGTTCTCCGTTCGCAATCAAATGTTGCACGATACCGCAACAACTGGTCCATCCCAAGTGTTCAATCTGAGTCGGGGAGCTGCAACTGAACCATCACATCAATCGGTGTGCCATTCAAAATTTAGTTGTTCTGATCACGCCCCAAAGTTCACCTCTGCTGGAAGATACTAGGATGAATCCAACGCTAATGCAAGTCACAAAATCTCTACCCCTTAAATTATACTAAGATGCACATGCCCTGATACCATGCAAATAGATGCAAAAACTCTACTGATGAATAAATGAGATGCACAGGTAACTAAAGAGCCCGAGCACGGACTGCTGAGAACAGACTAATACCTGCGACGACCTGCTCTGCTGCTGAAGTGTCCTCAACTTGAGCGGCATAAACATGACCGCTCGGTGCCGGGGGACGTCGCTCTGGCTGTCGAGAAGAAGATGAGGCAACATCTGGCCTACTATAGGCCGCAGAAGGATCGGCTGGCTGGTAAGGAACAAACGGTGCAGATGCTGATGAAGGAGCTGGATGGCCGGCTCTAGGGCACACGCTCGCAAAGTGACCGGCCTGCCCGCAGCGAAAACAATGGCCCTGTCTCTGCGGGCACTGAGTCGGTAAATGTTGGCCTCCACAGATAACACACCGATCTGGGCGCTGCTGCTGAAAAGTCTGCTGTGAGAACTGCTGCTGTCGTGGGGGTCGACGCTGCTGCTGCTGTATCTGGCGAGACGCCCCCGATCTCTGATGTCCCTGGTACCCCTGGCCCTGCGAGTGGGGACGTGGAGGTCTCGGGGGTCCCTGCCTACTAGACTGCCCCTCCTCCGGAGAAGCCGGGCGCTTCGCCCCAGGAGTCGCTACAGCGGCCGGAGATACCTCATCCATCACGGCCTCTCCACTCTCCACATACAAAGCCTGCTCCATCGAGGCCTCCAAGGTCTGCAGTCGGCGGGATCGGACAAACTGGTAAATGTCTCGGCGAAGTCCTCGCTCAAACATATAAACGCGATGGCTCTCGTCCCTGGCCACATGTGGCACACATGCCAAAAGCTGGTTGAATTCTGTGATGTACATTTGCACCGGCCTATCTCCCTGGCGGAGATTCTTCAACTGCTCCTCCAGTCGCTGTCGAACACTCTCAGGAAAGAAGGCTCCCAGCAACATGCTCCGGAACTCGGTCCAGGAAAGAAGCTGCGTCCCAGGTGGACCAGCTGGTCGCACACGCCGCCACCATGCCTCGGCGTTGCTCTCCAGAAAATGGGTAGCCAGAATGACCCGAAACCTCTCATCCACAAACAAACTCTCGAAGTGGCGCTCCATGGTGGTAATCCAAGTCTCGGCTGCCCAAGGCTCAGCACCCATGCCCGAAAAGCGGGGCGGATCGAACCGCCGGAATCTCATCAGCAAATCAACAACCTCCCGCTGCTCTGTCTCAGTCAACGCTCCCGTCGCCCCGGCCGGTGGCCTACTCGAAACCGGCTCAGCAGGAATCGCTGGCGCCGGCTGCACCACGGGGGGTGCCACAACCGGGGAAGAAGGCACCGGCGAAGCCTCAGGGGGTGCCACTGCCGGCTGTGCTCTCTGCTCCAATAAGAGCGTCAGCCGCGCCACTGACTCCTCCTGGCGTCTAGCCACCTCAGCCATCTGTGCCATCTGGGCACGGAGCTCCTGAATCTCAGCCTGAGGTCCTCGCCCCGAGTCCTCCTGCTCGGGCTCTGAGGACGAAGGCTGTGAACGCGTCACCATCGAGCGTCGAGGAGGCATCCCCACCTGAGGGACAAACAAACAATCAGAACCAAAAGCAACACTCGACCCAATCTAGCGAAAGTCGAAAGGCATGTCCCCCTTCCCGAAGCACTATGTTGTCAGCAGCCAACATAGTCGCCACAGAAGGAAGGCATGTCTATCACTCGTCCCTAACCACTCGAGAGAGTTAAATACCCAATCAAGACTTTCGCTAAAAGTCTCGGCTCTCACGTGGGTCATCCTAGGGTTTAGCCATAAGCCTAGGGTTCCTAAGTCCTCAAGACCTACACCCTAAGCTCTGATACCACTCTAATCTGTCACGCCCCGGGGTCAGAACTGTACCCCGGGCTCGCCAACAGATCCGCCGCCCCTACAGGAAGCCCCGTAGAGACGTAGCGTCAAACCTGCAAAAAATAGATTACTATACTAACAGATATCAGAGCAGTAAGGAAAAACTAACTATGAACAGAAAATAGTACAGTCTCTCACAATATATACAACATATCCTCACCAAAATACAGCAGTCTCTCCAAAGAAACAAAAGAGTACAACTCGATACCTCACTACATAACTCTCAAACATGACACAACCAAAATATAGGGGTACCTCTATAACACACTGAAGCTGAAGGGGAAGGGATCTATCTCGCGACTCCCTTACCTCGGTCTGGAAGAGCTGGATCAGCAACAGGCACCGCAGGAACTGGAGCTGACGTCCCTGGGGAAAAGACACCACGACGGGTGTGAGAACTACCTCCCACAGTAGTTCTCAGTGGGTGCCGCCAACAAGCCCGACGGTCTGCCCACTAAGTCTACTAGAGGCATAAAGTAACAAAAGAAATGCAGTATAGAGAAGCTAGAAAGTAAAACATCTACTGCTACTATGCCTCTATCTAAATGCTCAAAGGGCGGGACAGAATGAATATGATGCCACGACCAACTCTCTCTCAACTCAGATCACCCAATCCAAACTGACTGCCCCATAGGGTCCAGTCAAGCCTGCGCCTACCTACTGCCGTACATCCCAGAGGACCGGACTTACGTAGGACGTCCGTGACTGCCAAAACTGGCTCAGCCAGAGGGACGGCGTCCGTGACTGCCAAAACTGGCTCAGCCAGAGGGACGGTATCCGTGACTGCCAAAACTGGCTCAGCCAGAGGGACAAGTATCAAACCCAACTCCGGAGTGGCACTCGTGGGTAGCGACCCCACCGAGCAAAGTATCTGCGCATCTCTGTCGATCTCAAGTATGGCTCCTGCAGGCTATGATCCAATCACTGTCTCACTCACTGGCTAAAAATCCACACTGTCACTATGACCATGTCCCAAAGATCCCAGATCCACTGTCACTATCACTATCACTATCACTATCTCAATGATGAACAATCTACAGACTGCTACCAACACTACTCGGTCCCCAGACACGAGTACAATGCATCATAGCTACTAAACCTCCCAACCCGCGACCCGGGGAAAAATCACAATGTCAGAACAATAAGGGTACAACCACTGGGGGAAAGCTAAAGTGATGAGCAAATCTGAATACATGTTCACATTTCCTGTAGTCTAATTGTGCATGAATAAATAATTAACTGACAATAAAGCTAAGTTGAGTTTTCATGTTGTAAGAGTTAAAATACTGCAAGTGGTTCAATGAGGTCATCAGATTTAACATCTATCAACTGCGGGTACTAACATACAGTTTGCACAGATTAAACAGCTCATATACTATCATTCATGCACTTATAATCATAGAATTAGAGTGCAGTCCATAGGTATTGAAAGCAGGATCACCCACCTGATCGCGCTAACTGTCCAGGACGATACAGATAACAGGTCCAGAAACCGACAAATTTCCAAGTCCACAAAGCGAAGAGCACAAGAACGGTGCTTACAGAGTCCTGGGTACAACAACAATTCCACATTTACCTTAAACTCCACACTAATTCCTTATACAAAAATCTGCAAGAACAGTCACTGTTCAAACGTAATTTCACCTGAAAATAATTTTTTTAAAATTCCAATAAAAATATCACGACGATCCTCGCGAAGTGTAGATGTCGATAGGCTCTTGATTCGTCGAATTCCGATGTCCGGATGAGGAGATAAAAATCCGCGAAGTGAGTGCTGTCCAGGAATCTCACAGCAAAACAGCGGCTCAGTAATGCCTCGAAATCCGTGCCAAAAACCGAAATCTAGGCAAAACACTCAACACGAAAATCGAAGATTTACCTCTCGTGAATCCAACGCCGCAAAAATCGCTGAAATCGGCTGTCGGGGTAGCTCTGTGGAATTTTTAGACCGAAATGCGACGATAACGGGCCTCCAACAGAAATCCGTCGCTCCGCACTTCGAGGCAGAAAACACAGTCGTCGCGGCTTCCAAAAGTTCTGAAATTTCACCAGGAGATTCCCAAGAGGGAGAGGAAGAAATCTTGTGAAGGGATGATAGGCTAATTCTCCTGGGAAAGGGCTCCAAAACGCGGCCCATGGTGGCCTATTTATAGGCCCCAAAGAAAAACAGCCCAAAAAGCAAGCTAATGAAGTTTCGGGCCCAACTTTCGGGCGCCCGAAAACTTTCGGGCGGCTACAGTAACGGGCCGACCCGTTACTGTGCGCGCCCGAAACGCCCTCAGGCCGCCACGTGTCCCTGGAAACCTCCCCCTGCACCCGGCGCACGGCGCCGACCAATGCCGTGACGCCACGTGTCCCGACCGTGGGTCGTGCACACCTGCACCCGACCAACCACGGGGCGCCACGTGGCGCCCCCACTCCGACCCGGTCAACGCGCACGTCGCGCGACGTGCGCGGCCGCGCCACCGCCGGACCCGGGTCGGGCACGCGCCCCGAGGCACCGCCTCAGCCGCCACTGTTGAGTGGACCGGGTGCACAAGAACCAGCCAACCACACAACGCCACGTGTCCACCGGTCTACCGTGCACCAAAGCCAAAAGTTCGTGGACCGCGTGCACAACACCGCACCTACCACGGGATGCCACGTGGCATACCCTCGGTCCACCGTGCACCCCGCCAAGGCCCGTGGACCGCGCCCGCTGCGCCGGCCAACCGCAGCGCGCCACGTGGCCCGCGCCCGGTGCACGCGCCCCCGCGGTGGACCGCGCGCCTGCGCCGCCGCCCGCCGCCGCGCTCCGCCGCCGCCGGCGCTCCTCCGGCCGCCGGAACAGTAACCTGTGCCTCGGTTTCCGTGCTTTCGCGTCCGGGCTCCGAAAAATTCAAGTAAATAGTCCATTTCGCTCGTTTTCGCGCGCTGAATCCAAATCCGAGGTCCGTTCGGCCAAATTCCACCTCTAAAATTTTCCAAAATTTCTCGGAAGAGTAGACTTGATCCAATGTCCGTTCCGGATCACAATCTTGGCTCCGATAAGCGCGCAAACATCTCTCACACCCAAAATGGACTTCCAGAAAAGGAACAAGCACCAAATTTACCAGAAACTTAATTCTTGGGCCCGGTACGCACACACGCACCCCTAGAAGCCTCCAAACCAACAGTAAACCCTGCCGTGGGGATCCGGGTCCTCACACAAAGAACACCTCCATTGTTTTTCCCAAACCGAGAGAGATAGAGAAAGAGAGAAAGAAGGGAAGTTAAACCAATTTCTTTCAAGTTGGAGTTGGGAGTGTCTAAGGAGTTCCTTGAGGCTTCTGGACCTTGTTGGAGTCTTGCCGTGGCCGCGCGAAGAAGAGGAAGAGAGATCCGTCTTCATCCTATCTTCCCCGAACTCGGCTAAGGTGAGGATTCCAAACCGTGGTTTGCTAGAACACGGGACCCCTAGCAGTAGGTTGTAAGTGTCCTTAGGGTGCTCCAGGCCAAGCCCCGAGCCCCCATGCACAGTGCATGGCCGGCGGGGGCATGGGTTGGCCGGAACCCTAATAGTGCTCCGCCTCGGTTGAACTTCTCAACCAGTGGACCAAGTTGGCCCAAAATTCGTGGGTAGGGACTGTAGGATATATGGAAGAAATCTGCAAAGTTTGGAGAAGGATGGTGGAGTAATTTAGAAGAAATTTGATGCCTTAATTTCGGGTTTTTCATGCACGCGGCCGAGCATGCAGCTCCGGCGCCGGAAAACGGCCCAGCGGTGATGAGGGGACCCAGGTGAATGCTCCCATGCATTTGCATGGAACCCATGCTGCACCAAAAGGGGTGCAGCCATGGTTGAACCCGAAAGTTGCACCACTTGCGGCCGCCGGAGCTCCGGCCACTTCCGGCCGGGGGGAGATGGACAGGAAGCTTCGTGGTGACCTAAAGAGCAACTCCCTCCATGTTGTAGAGCTCCACGTTGCCTCGATTAAAAGATGCCATTAGAGCCCATTGAGCTCCAAACCGGAGTTTGCTCCGCCGCGCCGCGACCGCACCCTGAGGCCAGGCATATGCATGGAAAGCATCAGTGATGTTTATGGCACCTGTAGGTGCATTTGGTTGGAGCCCAGAAGCTCTGGGTGTTGCATCACGAATTTCAAGGTAAACTCCATCTTCTTCTTCCTCGAGCTCGACCAACCGAGGGCTTCTGTGCCTGCTCCAGGATGGGGAAAATGCTCCAGAACCTCTTTGGATCTAATTGATCCAAGTTGGAAGCCCTTAGATGCCCTGGGTGCAGAGAACCAAGTCTCCAAATGGGTTGTGTGCATTGTGTGAAAAAGTGCACACCAAGTGTTTGTGAAAATGTCCCAATGAAGAAATAAATGGAATTTGATAAAACTTTGTATATGAATCATGCTCCAAACAGTCCCCTGAGCTCTGTGCTCACTTCAGATCAAAGTGATTCTGTGTGGATTGAAGTTTGGTGCATTGTGAACTAGTGTGTGGACATGGCCTTGGTTCTGCTTGAACCAGCACCCCTGGGTCTCAACCAGGGTGAGCACTGAGGTCCTGGCAGTGCCCAGACCAACTTTGATATACAAAATATTCTTGTTTGAAGTTTAAATTAAAAGATATAGTAGAATCAACATAAAACAATAATGTTGGAATAAAACAATGCTCCGGGCTGTTAGCGAAGCCGCGACAGTGCATTCCTGGCTATTTTGGGGTCACTGAACGCGATGCTCGCGTTAGAAACAGTGTTTGAAGTCTCGGAGAAACAAAAATTCATTCTGGCTAGGTTAGAGAAGAAAATTATGGCCCGAAGTTTTCCTCGGGCACCGTGCTGCTGCAAATTGGTGAGCACGGTGTTCAGCAAGACGAATGTCACCTGCTGGAAGTGACGGTTCGTCAAAATTATTTTCCAGTTGAAAGAACGAGCGAAAACAGTGCTCAAATGGCACTAAAATGTAATTTCTGAAAACTTTAAGGGTTTAAATGCAAAATAGACAATGTGTACTGGTTAGTAAAGAGGTTAAATGATTCCTAAGCTTTTCGTTGGGAATCCATCGGCTCTCGTTGAGCGGAAATCGGATAACAGTCCGAAAATCGATAAAATCGTCGATTTTACGGTATCCGGGTGACAATTAGAATAACTAAGAGGGTTTTAAGTTGATCTGGGCTTAGGTTAAAGTTAGCGGGACTGAATTGATCCCTGATTGGTGATTTTTGATCCAGGTTGATCTAGTTTGCACCTGGAGTTGAGCATATAGAGGATTACAGATTAATTGCCTGCGCATTTACAGGTGGGTTATCTTCGGTCCGGGTTTTATCAGTTCGGCCCTCTGGGGTGCGATACTGGTTGGACCCCTATTTTTGGTAACTAAACTTGATTTCTTTGAGCCTGCCTTTCTTTGATTATATTATATCTGCTATCTGCCTGATCTATGCTTGTTATCTGTTCTAGTTTGCCTTACATGATTGTTCATAGCACCTCTAGCATTTATACTTTTACTTGGACATTTCCATGGTTGATTAGTGAGCCTGTTTGTTCTGCTGATCAAATGATACATCTCTGAGCACATAGATTTATTTGACTGAGGTTTTACCCAGCTTCGTAGGGTCGCCGGAGTCTGTTCTTGTTTGATAGGACAAAGGCACTGCTCTGCGAGGTTTGGACCTAAAACCCAAGCTTCGTAGTGTCGCCTAAGTCTGTTCTTGTTTGATAGGACGAGGGCAATGCTCTTCGAAGTTTGGACTTTTCAAAACAGTTTTCTTAAAAATATGTGTTTAAGTTTTGTATCATTTGGTTGGTTGGTGTGGCAGAGTTGAGTTTATCTGTGAGCTTCTGTTGAGAGAGATTTGCCTTGATCTTGCATATGAGCTGAGATTTACTGTTTCGTTGCTGAGTGTTCCTGCATGAGAGTTGAGATTCAGTTGATTTTGCCCTTGCATCCCAGTGGGGATTTCCCGGCTTGTAGCCGATTACCCGGTCAGTGGACCGCCAGTTTGAGCATTTGCATATGATTCGCCCGCACCGTTGTACTTCACGAACATCAGCGGATTTGCTACCCGCAGCGATGTTCTTTACCGGTAAAGTGGTTAGCAATAGCAACCCGTGACCCCTTGTGGGGGGAATGTCAATCAGAGAGTGCCAAATGGGCAAATTCACCTGAGGGTTTTGTGGAACCAATATGGTGACTGGTAATTGGGTAATTTGATATGTCATTTATTTGATGCATGTGTTATTAAGTTGCTTTAACATGCTTCTTCCTTTGATCTGGCTTCTAGTTATCTACCTTTATATGATTCTATGCGATGCCTTAGATTATAATTATCTTGCTGATTGTCCTAACTCCTTGATGCCTTGATTATAGTTCTTAGTTATGTTACCCTGCTCTAACTATAACCTGCTTTTATCCTGCTTTAATTCTGCTAAAATTATCTCCTATACTTGTACCCAGATTATGAGTTTTGCTTACTTTACAGCACCAGTTATATATCTGCTTTACCCTAACCCCTGATTTATTACTATCCTCTAGCATTGTATACCAGTAGGTACGATCTGCTATTTCTCGGCTCGTCGTGCCCACTGGGATACACTCCGGTGTGTCTCACACCCTCGGGTGACTGTTTTTCAGGTCGAGCGGGTGTTGAGATGTCGGGACGAGTTGGTGAGATCACGAGATATAGCTTGACCCTGGACAGCCGTTAGCCCAAGTGATTACTTGTTAATGAGAAAAGAAAATGTAATGCAATGAAATGGTTGTAAATGTGTAACTGTAATATTGTAATAAGTATACGTAGTTAGTACTCTGTTTTGATTGCCAAGCTAGCCGTGCATATATAGAAAAGGCTCAATCCCCTGTGGGATTGGGACTCTTCTATATATGTGGTGGTCTGTTGCGCCCTGGCTGGTTTCAAACTCTGATTTCAAAAAAAAAAAAAAAAATTAGACGCTGGTTTTTAAACTCGGGGCGTGACACTTCCTTGGTCCATTTCGACCTAGGTTTGATGGTGCAAACATCAGCAATAATTTCAGTTGGATTAGACCATCCTAATTCAATTGATTGCCACACCCGTTCGTCGATGGAAATTAAAAAGGCTTTCATCCGCACTTTCCAGTACGCATAATTTGTTCCATCGAAGAATGGGGGTCTGTTGATGTTACCACCTTCAACCATTGTTTACAACCCTATTCCCTCTCTGATACCACTTGTTGGGTTATAAAAGTTGTCACGCCCCGGGTGTAAACCAGAACCCGGGCCCGTCTACAGATCCGCCGTGCACACGGTATTTCCCGCGTACACGAAGCGCCAAACCTGCTCAGATATATAAGAGATAAAAATAAATGAGCAATAAAAAACAGAGCTGAACTAAAACTAATACATCTCAGACTGAAGCTGGAAATAAAATATAATACATCTGTATAAATGATACATCTGTCTCTCCCAGCTCACCAAAATAAATACAACCTGCTGGCAAAAGCCAGTCCCAAAGTAAAAGTACAATCGTCTGAGGAAACACGGGTACACCAACAGTCCA
Source organism: Tillandsia fasciculata (assembly GCA_029168755.2). Classification (NCBI taxonomy): domain Eukaryota; kingdom Viridiplantae; phylum Streptophyta; class Magnoliopsida; order Poales; family Bromeliaceae; genus Tillandsia; species Tillandsia fasciculata. The sequence goes on from JAQOTM010000223.1 coordinate 219,596, forward strand.
GCTAACACGCTCATCCTGCCTCGAAGTCTATCTACTCAGCCGTCCTCTCTCCTCGACCAGCCGCAGAAAACCCAGCAGCACCCGCAGAAAACACTGCAAAACAAGGGAGAAGAAAAAGAGGAAAGAAGAATGGGGGTGAGACTACCAGTAAACCAGTAGCCTCCCCTAGTGGGTAAAACCTCAAACCCTGACACACCCACTAGGTCTACCAGAGGCAAAAAGGAAAGAAGTGTGGTAAGCAATGATGACTGCTGAAAACAGGAACTACCACTACTATGCCTCTAATATGCCAAGCTAAAGAGATAGCTAACTGTATGCATCAGAATATAAATGCCTGCCTGCCCAGACCCAATCGATACACCAGTAAGCACTGGTACTGCCTGCCTTGCCTGCCTGCCAAATCGGGTATGCTAGCCTACGCATAACACCGATAGGGGATGAGAGTCCCGAGGACTCGAAGCCTGTAAAACGCACACTCCGGAGTGGCACTCGAGGGGAGCGACCCACACGAGTAAAATGCCTGAGTAACAAGTATCATAGATCAGCAGGACTGGATCATGACTCTGATCAAAGTGGGAAAACCCATCCACTAAAGGGAAACCCGATCCCAACCTGATGCAAGATAAACAAATAGTGGGAAACCCCATCCACTAGAGACCTGATACCCAATCTGATGCATAAGCAACCTCCGGTCAACCGCCCAAGGTCCGCGGTTGCCGCAATACCCTGCCATCAAGCCTGCCTGTCCCAAAATCCAAGATCCACAATCGGGTAGAACAATCGATATCCGGTCAACCGCCTACTGTCCGCGGTTGCCGCAATAACCCCCAAGTCCGACATCAAGTACACCCTGTCTCCGACCCCAAGGTCCCGGCTACACTATCCCAAACCCCCGCTCGAACCCGAGCAACATGACTCGAAAGTCTAAATAAGAAGGAGAAAGAAAGCAATCATGGTTTCTCCTAAGTCAAATCCCAATATGATAGTGTAGCAATAAAAGATGGCCTATCTAGATGTCCATACAAGCATGCAAGTGTTCTCAAGGAAATATAATTAAAGGCATTAATCATTAACAGTATCCACCTACGCATGTCATCTACCCTCAAGTAGTACCATCAACAGGATAATCAAATAGTCCAACATAAATATTCCATTCCACATGCAAGGTTAACCGCTATCAAAGCAACCCTATTCCCACACCGGCATGCATAAACCCAACCCCAATCATGATTAATCAAGATGTCCAATAAAGGGGATCACTCTAATATTCCTAGTGAGCATGTCAAAATAGAGGCAAGAAACAACCGCCCACCTCGAGCGCTAAATCCTGATCCCAACAGCGAAGTCCGCGCCCGGTCTCAACGATCACCACGGTACTGCACAAAATACCCCAAAAGAACAAGCACAATTAACATACAATGCTCACACCGAAATCTGTCCATAATACAATCAGTCCACAGTTTTTCCTTTTTCACCTACGAGATCTGCTCAAGAAATTCCAGGAAAAATACCGTCACGATCCACGCGACGAACCGGTCGAAACGAGTACTTGCACGTTCCCACACGATTTTCCTACGCTGAGAACTAAAATCGACAAGGGAACTACCCCGAACAATACTTCCACCCAAAACTGTGCTACAAAGTTCTGTAAAAAGGGGTTTCTCACCTTCGGGGAAAATTCCACAAAATCCAAGAAAATTCAGAGAGACTCCTTACGATGTGTAGATGCAAATCCTCTTTTGAATCACCCCAATCCGATGCCCGGTTGCGGAGATATCGCCGAAATACCGAACCGCTGTCCAAAACTCCATCACAGCAAAATGGGGTCACAAGATGATCCGAAAAACCCATGAAAACCTCGGAATGGGGAAAAACTAGTAGAAATAAGAAACGTAGCCCTACCAGTTAAGAATCCAACGGTGCAAAAATTGCGAAAATAGGAGGTCGGGGTGAGTCGGGGGAGCCTGAACACTGAAGTGCGACGAATCGGGTTGCCGGAGAATGATCGTCGCGCCGCGCCGGATAAATCTTAAACCTCGGGATCCGAGCCTCCTAAATTCCTCAAACTTGACAGGAGTGTTCCTCTCTTCTTGATGAAGATTTCATCTTCTCACTCCTCAGGAAGATGAGGCCTCGAAAATGGTGAAAACGGCCTCCCAAGTCTCCTCGGATTCCCTCAAAGAGCCAAGGCCAAAAAAACATTTCGGAAAATTACCTTTGTGTCCGCCGAACAGGAAACACCTAAATCCACCACTGAGGATGCGCCACGTGGCACCGACCGGCCTGACCGCGCGCCCAGACGCGCCTGCTGCCCTGCCCGCACAGTAGACCAGCCAATAGGAGTACGCCACGTGTCGAAGCCACTGCCAGCTGCACCCGGTGCACCAATATCCGTGAACCGAACCAATGGAAGACTGCCACGTGTCCGCTCCCGGTGCACCGTAGACCATAAGCCAAATAAAACTCCATGGACCGCGTGCTGTGAACCAGCCTGTGGGATGATGCCACGTGTCCTCCCTGTCGGTCCACCGTGCACCTAAAGAATTCCGTGGACCGCGCTGTCTGAACCATCCAACCCTCGGCCGCCACGTGGCACCGCCCTGGTGCACGCCTGCCGCGTGGACCGCCCGCCTGCCCGCGCGCTGCCCGCGCCGCGCGCCGCCCTGTGCCGCCTGCCCGAGGCCGCGCCGCCGCCCGCCGGCGCTGCCCGCCGCCGCCGCCGGCCGCCGGCGATCGCCGGAAGTACTGTTCCGGCGTGAACAGTAACCCAGCCCGAAAAATCAAGTAAATACTCCATCTGAAGCGTTTTCGCGCGCTGAATCCGAATTTGACGTCCGATTTGCCAAATTCCCACTCTAAAAATTGCCGAATGCCCCCGGAAAGGTATTCTTAGTCCGAAATTTGCGCCGAGCCCAATCTTAATATCCGTTTCGCCCGAGAACACTTACAGAGATCCGACGGGGCCAACCGATCACCCACGTGATCCATTTAAGTCCGAAGTCCAACACTAGTGTCCAATCGTGCCCCAAACACCTCCCGCACACCGCGTAGGCCTCCAATGGCCACCCCAACGCACCGCAACAGCTCTGCGGGGATCCAGGTCATCACATCCTCCCCCACTAAAAGAAAGTTTCGTCCTCGAAACTAGAGTCATTCCTCAAAACGGAATCTCAACCGACAGGGGGGTAAATATCCAATCATCCACCACTCAAGCTCCCAATACTACCAAATACCTCATCCAGAGACGCGATGCAATCCTTGGGTCTCTAACCAAAATGAAACGAAGGCGAGCACTCCAGAGAACCACGCCACCTTAACTAGGTACAGCTGGGCTAACTGCTCGGGCTATCAAGTAGTCTGCATCGGTACAAGCATCTGTCCCTGCTAGGGCCTCAGATAATCCAACCGCAAGTCCAACAACACCCAGCTCAACCCGAGTACCTCGGTACTCCCGAGGCATCCGATATAAGTCCCCCAACTGATCCCGTAGCCTCTGATCTCTAATCCAAAACCGTCGGGGTGTAAAAGCAATTCCCCCAACTCTTCGGCATCAGCACATAGCCATAAGCAGTCAAGAGAACCAGATTGCAAATCAATCTTCGCGAAGATCCAATACCCTTGCAGCTGGTAAAACAAATCCTCCAAGCTTGACAGAAGGGTGCTAGCTCCCGATGATCACTTTATCAAATTCTTACAGGTCCTCACAAAGCCGAAGTGAACCAACCTTCCACAACTCGAATAGCACCGGCGCCCCCAAGGGTGCCACACTTGGCCTGACATAAATCCAAAACATCAAATCCTGGAGTTGGGTCCTCAACTCCCAAACTGGTGTCATGCCAAACAACTCCGATAGGAGAACAGCTAGGAACTCACAACCAAAAGGGTATCTCCAAGTCCTGGTGCCGCCGCAGATCCCTCAAACACACCAGCCAAAAGGCTACTCACCCACTACGAGACATCCGCCTCGCTCACAAAGTCAAAACCAAAGAGGCGAAGATACTCTCAAGCAACCCAGGTACACCAACACCTCCAGGCCTGGCTCCCACGAAAACCGTCCTCGCAGCACAATCAGCTGCCGCGAAAAGAAAAGATAACCGAGCCAGCCTAACCGTCCTAAGTACCAAACCAAGCCCCACAACTAGGTCAAGACCATCAGGCCTACAGGTACAACCAAGGACTCAACCGCACCGGGCAGGACCTACGACACTCCCCCTAGGTGCAAAAGATAGGGAATACGACCTCCCGAACACCAGGTAACCGTCCTACCCCTAACCCAAAACAATGAAGCCAAACACTACCCACCAAGAAGGGAAAACCTCTCGTATCGAAAGATACGAACCCAAGAGCCTGGAACAATTCAAACCTACCGCCACACTGGCCGCTGGAATCTATGTGCTCTGACGGTCTCAAAATCCACTATCCAGAAAAAGAAATCAAGAATGCCTCATCCGACTGACCTGTCCTCCAACACCCGGCACCAAGCGCCTCAATCAGAACTCGCCTCAGGCGGCAGATCCCAATCCAAAGGAACTGTAATGCCACGCTCCATACCCGGCGCCTACTCCAATGAGGCGTCCTTAGAACTCTCAATCCCCCACCGAACAAGACCCTGCCTTCAAAGGCTCCATACTCAACCCGACAAGTCGGGGCAACTCATCCGCCAGATCTGGCTCACTCCTTCAATGCAATCCCACAGTTTTCCTGCTGTCAACTGTCCACCCTTCCTCGGTGCCCCAGCACTAAACGTCGGCACGGAGGGGCTACTCACTAGTCCGACAACTGTGCCACTGCACTGATCCGACACTGCGCCACTGTGCTGATCCGACAACTGTGTCACCGCGCTGCTCCGACAACTGTGTCACTGCTCCGACAACTGCACCACTGTGCTGACCCGACAACTGTGTCACCGCGCTGCTCTGCTGATCTGCCTCCAACACTCCTACCCTTCGGGTCCGGAGCCCCCAGACCCCAATCTGGGTATCCGGCCCGAAACAACCAGCTCAGGCCCAACTGCCGCACCAAGGTGCACTCGGGTCAGAGCCCCAACGTCGGGGAGACACCGCTCACCACGACAAAACCGCAAATCAGCACACCCCAAACACTCGACCCAATCTAGCGAAAGTCAAAGACATCCCCCTATTTTTGTAACGTTATGTTGTCTGCAGCCAACATAACTGTCCCACAAAATAGGGTATGCCGATCCCTCTTCACTCACTGGAAGAGTCAAAACCAAATCACCGACTTTCGCCAAAAGTCACGTCTCTCACGCCCTAACATCCTAGGGTCCGCCAAAAGCCTAGGGTTTCCTAAGTCCCAACTGACCTATCCCTAAGCTCTGATACCAACTTAATCTGTCACGCCCCGGGTGTAAACCAGAACCCGGGCCCGTCTACAGATCCGCCGTGCACACGGTATTTCCCGCGTACACGAAGCGCCAAACCTGCTCAGATATATAAGAGATAATAATAAATGAGCAATAAAAACAGAGCTGAACTAAAACTAATACATCTCAGACTGAAGCTGGAAATAAAATACAATACATCTGTATAAATGATACATCTGTCTCTCCCAGCTCACCAAAATAAATACAACCTGCTGGCAAAAGCCAGTCCCAAAGTAAAAGTACAATCGTCTGAGGAAACACGGGTACACCAACAGTCCAGCTAACACGCTCATCCTGCCTCGAAGTCTATCTACTCAGCCGTCCTCTCTCCTCGACCCGCCGCTGAAAACCCAGCAGCACCCGCAGAAGACACTGCAAAACAAGGGAGAAGAAAAAGAGGAAAGAAGAATGGGGGTGAGACTACCAGTAAACCAGTAGCCTCCCCTAGTGGGTAAAACCTCAAACCCTGACACACCCACTAGGTCTACCAGAGGCAAAAAGGAAAGAAGTGCGGTAAGCAATGATGACTGCTGAAAACAGGAACTACCACTACTATGCCTCTAATATGCCAAGCTAAAGAGATAGCTAACTGTATGCATCAGAATGTAAATGCCTGCCTGTCTGGACCCAATCGATACACCAGTAAGAACTGGTACTGCCTGCCTTGCCTGCCTGCCAAATCGGGTATGCCAGTCTACGCATAACACCGATAGGGGATGAGAGTCCCGAGGACTCGAAGCCTGTAAAACGCACACTCCGGAGTGGCACTCGAGGGGAGCGACCCACACGAGTAAAATGCCTGAGTAACAAGTATCATATATCAGCAGGACTGGATCATGACTCTGATCAAAGTGGAAAAACCCATCCACTAAAGGGAAACCCGATCCCAACCTGATGCAAGATAAACAAATAGTGGGAAACCCCATCCACTAGAGACCTGATACCCAATCTGATGCATAAGCAACCTCCGGTCAACCGCCCAAGGTCCGCGGTTGCCGCAATACCCTGCCATCAAGCCTGCCTGTCCCAAAATCCAAGATCCACAATCGGGTAGAACAATCGATATCCGGTCAACCGCCTACTGTCCGCGGTTGCCGCAATAACCCCCAAGTCCGACATCAAGTACACCCTGTCTCCGACCCCAAGGTCCCGGCTACACTATCCCAAACCCCCGCTCGAACCCGAGCAACATGACTCGAAAGTCTAAATAAGAAGGAGAAAGAAAGCAATCATGGTTTCTCCTAAGTCAAATCCCAATATGATAGTGTAGCAATAAAAGATGGCCTATCTAGATGTCCATACAAGCATGCAAGTGTTCTCAAGGAAATATAATTAAAGGCATTAATCATTAACAGTATCCACCTACGCATGTCATCTACCCTCAAGTAGTACCATCAACAGGATAATCAAATAGTCCAACATAAATATTCCATTCCACATGCAAGGTTAACCGCTATCAAAGCAACCCTATTCCCACACCGGCATGCATAAACCCAACCCCAATCATGATTAATCAAGATGTCCAATAAAGGGGATCACTCTAATATTCCTAGTGAGCATGTCAAAATAGAGGCAAGAAACAACCGCCCACCTCGAGCGCTAAATCCTGATCCCAACAGCGAAGTCCGCGCCCGGTCTCAACGATCACCACGGTACTGCACAAAATACCCCAAAAGAACAAGCACAATTAACATACAATGCTCACACCGAAATCTGTCCATAATACAATCAGTCCACAGTTTTGCCTTTTTCACCTGCGAGTTCTGCTCAAGAAATTCCAGGAAAAATACCGTCAGGATCCACGCGACGAACCGGTCGAAACGAGTACTTGCACGTTCCCACACGATTTTCCTACGCTGAGAACCAAAATCGACAAGGGAACCACCCCGAACAATACTTCCACCCAAAAACTGTGCTACAAAGTTCTGTAAAAAGGGGTTTCTCACCTTCGGCGAAAATTCCACAAAATCCAAGAAAATTCAGAGAGACTCCTTGCGATGTGTAGATGCAAATCCTCTTTTGAATCACCCCAATCCGATGCCCGGTTGCGGAGATATCGCCGAAATACCGAACCGCTGTCCAAAACTCCATCACAGCAAAATGGGGTCACAAGATGATCCGAAAAACCCATGAAAACCTCGGAATGGGGAAAAACTAGTAGAAACAAGAAACGTAGCCCTACCTGTTAAGAATTCAACGGCGCAAAAATCGCGAAAATAGGAGGTCGGGGTGAGTCGGGGGAGCCTGAACACTGAAGTGCGACGAATCGGGTTGCCGGAGAATGATCGTCGCGCCGCGCCGGAGAAATCTTAAACCTCGGGATCCGAGCCTCCTAAATTCCTCAAACTTGACAGGAGTGTTCCTCTCTTCTTGATGAAGATTTCATCTTCTCATTCCTCAGGAAAATGAGGCCTCGAAAATGGTGAAAACGGCCTCCCAAGTCTCCTCGGATTCCCTCAAAGAGCCAAAGCCAAAAAAACATTTCGAAAAATTACCTTTGTGTCCGCCGAACAGGAAACACCTAAATCCACCACTGAGGATGCGCCACGTGGCACCGACCGGCCTGACCGCGCGCCCAGACGCGCCTGCTGCCCCTGCCCGCATAGTAGACCAGCCAATAGGAGTACGCCACGTGTCGAAGCCACTGCCAGCTGCACCCGGTGCACCAATATCCGTGAACCGAACCAATGGAAGACTGCCACGTGTCCGCTCCCGGTGCACCGTAGACCATAAGCCAAATAAAACTCCATGGACCGCGTGCTGTGAACCAGCCTGTGGGATGATGCCACGTGTCCTCCCTGTCGGTCCACCGTGCACCTAAAGAATTCCGTGGACCGCGCTGTCTGAACCATCCAACCCTCGGCCGCCATGTGGCACCGCCTTGGTGCACGCCCGCCGCGTGGACCGCCCGCCTGCCCGCGCGCTGCCCGCGCCCTGCCCGCGCCGCGCGCCGCCCTGTGCCGCCTTCCCGAGGCCGCGCCGCCGCCCGCCTCCGCCGCCGGCCGCCGGCGATCGCCGGAAGTACTGTTCCGGCGTGAACAGTAACCCGAGCCTGAAAAATCAAGTAAATAGTCCATCTGAAGCGTTTTCGCGCGCTGAATCCGAATTTGACGTCCGATTTGCCAAATTCCCACTCTAAAAATTGCCGAATGCCCCCGGAAAGGTATTCTTAGTCCGAAATTTGCGCCGAGCCCAATCTTAATATCAGTTTCGCCCGAGAACACATACAGAGATCTGACGGGGCCAACCGATCACCCACGTGATCCATTTAAGTCCGAAGTCCAACACTAGTGTCCAATCGTGCTCCAAACACCTCCCGCACACCGCGTAGGCCTCCAATGGCCACCCCAACGCACCGCAACAGCTCTGCGGGGATCCAGGTCATCACAAAAGTAATGGATCTAAATAGGGGAAAAAACACCTAGAGGGGGGTGAATAGGTGTAAACAATAAACACTCAAAAATTATTGCGCAATAAAACCCAATGCGGAAATAAAAATAAACACGCAAGATTTTTACGTGGAAAAACTCCAAACCGGAGTAAAAAAACCACGGGACCGATCACACGGCGAAATCCACTAGAATTAAAACACGTACAAGGTGATATAGCGTACTCACAGACGACTCAACCTTTTACCATACGCTCCTAGTAGATCTTCTCCGCTCGCTCCACGACGCTTCTCGAATCCACGATCTGCGCCCAACGCCGAATCCACAGCGTCCAACGTCGAGTCCACGACGTCCGACCGAATCCACGGTCTTCACCCAGTAGCACGCTTCGAATCCACGAACGTACCTCGCTCCGAATCCACGAGAGCGGTTGCACCTTGAATCCACAAGGCCACGCGAGTCCACGCGCCGATTTGGGAAAATCGTTGTTTTTGGGTGGTGATGATCCGCCGAATACTTAGATTAGAAATAGATCGGAAATACCATCTAAGTATTCATTAATTTGATTCTACTCAAAATCTGAGTTTGGAAAACCTAGAATCAAATTAATCAATATAGATGAAGAAACATAGAATTAAATCTATTGATTTCCTTTCTTCTCTATAAGTGGAATTTTCTTTTTCGGCTTATTTTTTTCGTTACCCTAAAAAATAAATCATAGGGTCTATTTATAGGTTAGAAACCATTAGAAGACGATAAATATCAAAAACTAACCTTTTCGGAAATTTTACAGGACGACGATCCGGATCGGATTTACTGCGATCCGGATTGCCGTAACAAGATCGACAATTCCAGAAAAACAGGGGTTCGGGATCCGGATTGAAATGCCCGATCCGGATCGTTCATGAATTTCAGCAAAAACCAATGTTCGGGATCCGGTGTGACACCCCCGGAATTTGGATTAGTCCTCTATATAAATGATATAATAGGACTAAATCTCTAACCCGGCTATAGCATTTTGGATGGTAGCAAGATCCAAGAGGAACATGAGAGTTAAGCGTGCTAGAGCTAGAGTAGTTCTAGGATGGGTGACCCCCTGGGAAATGGGGCATCACAGTTGGTATCAGAGCCATTCACCAGCCGAAAATGTGAGATGAGTCTCGGCTGAGCCAGGATTATATAGCGGGTAGAGCGAGGCTCCCCGGCTAATGACCGTTGTGAGTGGAGTGCAGCTCCTCACAAGGTCGGCTAAGGCTAGCGAGACGAGTCTCACATCGCCTGGTGCTTGTGAGTGTGCTTGAGCCTGACGTGGACGTCAGGGCTTAAAGGGGGGGAGAATGTGACACCCCCGGAATTTGGATTAGTCCACTATATAAATGATATAATAGGACTAAATCTCTAACCCGGCTATAGCATTTTGGATGGTAGCAAGATCCAAGAGGAACATGAGAGTTAAGCATGCTAGAGCTAGAGTAGTTCTAGGATGGGTGACCCCCTGGGAAGTGGGGCGTCACATCCGGATCAGAATTGGCTTGGATCCGGATTGGATTTGCATATGAACCAACACCCTTCGGGATCCGGATTGTATTGGCTGATCCGGATCCTGAACATGTTCCATGTCCAGTTTTTGATTTTTATGCAACTAAAAATTCATCCAAGTGTTTCTACACTATGAGAAGTATTCGGATCACCAAAAATAATTAGTTAAACGTACCTGATCCTTTTGAATTCTTCTCTCTTGAGATTGAGGTAAATGATTCAAACTTTCTTCATCTTCAATCTTCAAGACTTAAACACTTTCACAAAATACGCCAACTCAAATTCCGTAACAGCCCCCGCATGGGTGTACTTTTCTGGAGAAGTGGTCTATATGACCCGTGTGCCCCACATGTGTTGTTTGGGGACCTGATCACGATGGCTAAACGTGTCGCCCACGCATCGTGAAGGGGTTAGAGCATCATGTGTCACGTGGGGAGATCATCGATCTACCCTGACGGGACGTGTCACGTGGGGAGATCATCGATCTACCCTGACGGGACGGTGGTCACTAAAGTAAATAAAGTAATTAAAGTAAGTTTCAGGGCGAAGGATAGCGAAGGTTCCGGTGCGGTGTAATTCATTCTAATCTCCTGTTTGTTATTGTTATAGCATCTACTTTATTTGTCACTGACTTTACCCACTCCGTGACAGGTCCAACTAAGTAAGTACAACGGGACGGTGGTGAGGCATCGCGGACCCTATGTTTGGCCGTATAAGGCCTTTGACAAACTCTTATTTGGTTATCTCTCTCTTTTTCCTCCTTAGTTATTTTGTGTGGATGTGGATCATGCTGGATATGTGGACATGTATTTACAGTTTGGATATGGTTATGTTTAATTTATTTTGCGGCCGTTTTACGATGAAAAAGGATTTCGAACATGACTTTCAAAAATAGGGTGTCGTGTGGGCACCACTTTGAAAACCTTGTGGGTTTATCCTTTCAAACAATAAAGCCGCCTTAATGTGAATGTTTAGACGTTTTTAAAGGAACGGGTGTCGAGTGGACACCATTTGCAAACTAGTAGGTTATTTTATTAATAATGAATGGTTTACTTGCTAGTATTTGTTCACTGTGGCTGTGTGGTTAAAGTGCATGTTGATTGTTGTGAATGACAATGTTGTAAATGTGACGCCGTGCATATACAAAGGAGACTCTGTCCGTTTGAAGGGTGAATTTGTATATGTGGCGGTCTGTCGCTCACCGGTAGGCGAGGTCGTTCTCATTCGATTGATTGATTTCAAAAAAAAATATAATACACGTTTTCCGCTTATCTTGAGACCTCCGGGGCGTGACAGATTTTATGGTATCAGAGAAAAATGGCTTTAACCACAGTAGTCGGTGACTAATATCCGCAGTGCATGATCCCACCACCAAAATTGGATATGAGATAACCAAGTCGTAGGTGTCCTAGACGTGAGTGTGCGGGGAACAAGGGTCATAGCCTCAGTGTTTTTGTAGGTCAAGTATTTGGCCAGGAACCTTAGGGTTAATGCGGTTTCTTTGTATACAGCAGCATAATGGCCCGAAATGGGTTAGCAACGAAGAACGCAGGGGCAGAAAGTACGGTGCCAACAGCGGCAAAGTATCAGCACTTCCGGCAACAACTACGAGAGATGGCCGGGCAGTTAGCAACCTTTATGGAACAAGTGCGTCCATTGACGCAACTGTCGACTACACCAGTGGAGGTCACCCAGGCTCCTCTGCCCGGACCAGCCGCGCGAGTGACGGGACCGCCGGTGGCGGACAGCGAGACTATGGTCGCCCCTCCTCCGACCACGGTAACCGGGCACCGTCGGTTCAGGCAACAACACCTTCAGTAGCACCAACACCAGTAACAGCGGGACTTCTGCCAGGGGCCACTGTTGGAGACCCCTTGAGAGAGACCGTGGTGGCGCCTACCCCTAGAATGTCCACCGATGCCGCGGGGAAAGCCCCTATCCAGCAAACCGAATGGGATAGGGCGACGGCGAACTTGGCAAATTTCAAGAGGTACAACCCACCCGTGTTTGAGGGAGAGACGACCGACCCTTGGGTCGTGGAAAAATGGGTAGACACCATGGAAAGGCTCTTCGAAGACCTACTGATAGAGGAGCAGGAGCGGGTCCCCTTGGCGGTCAACTTTCTCGAGGGAAACGCCCGCATGTGGTGGAAGGCGGTGTGCTCGGACCCCTCGGAGGGCACCGCCCTCCCATCTTGGTCTTCGTTCCGAGAAAAATTATTTGGGGCATTCTTATCCGACAGCATCAAACAGCAGATGGAAGACGACCTGGTGCACATCAAGCAAGGAAGTCGGACTGTTATGGGGTACCAACGGGCATTTGTGAGGTTGGTCAAATGCGTCCCCTCTGTCATAAGAGACGAATCTCATAAGGCCCGTCTTTTTATGGATGGTTTACGGAGTGACGTCTTCAAGGTGGTGCAAGTGGCCGATTTGCACACCTTCCCGGAGGTGGTCGATAGGGCCACCGTGGTGGAGCGCGGATTTATGTTTTCACAAGCCAGACGGGAGAGCTCGAAATACAGCGGGGATAAGAAACGAACGTGGCCTTATTTCGGAAAGGAGCATACCAAGGGGAGCCGGCCTCCTAAACGCCCGAGATCACAACAAGGAGCCAAGAATGCGCCGACGGGAGGACAAAGGCCGGTGTACAAGCCTTGCATCATTTGCGATGGATTACACTCAGTGACCGAATGTCCCCAAAAGCGAGACCACTGTTTTCGATGCGGCAAACCGGGGCACTTACGTTTCACCTGCCCCTTGAACACGGGGACATCATCCGTAGCTGTCACGCCCCGGGGGTTTAAATGCGCGGAAGGGGAGCCACCGATGCTCCCAAAACAGTGTACGTAATTTTTTTTTGAAACCATTGCTCCCCGACGCGTGCCCAGACCCGCCGCATATACAAATTTACTCTACAAACGGGCAGAGTCTCCTTTGTATATGCACGGCGTCCTCAATACATTATACATTCATCTCAAGCATTAACCACAGTAATCAGAGTTCATACACATACAACATGCAAGGTAGAAGGCCGACTGATTTGAAAGGATAAATAACGCAGAGTTTTAAAAGCGACGCCCACACGACGCCATCAATTTTGAAAGCCATTTCGCAAGCCACATAAATCCACAAGGTTTTGCAATCCGGTGCCCACACGACACCTACGTTTTAAAATCGGGTTTCGCAAACGGTTTTCTTTACTTTTCGTTGTTCAAAAAGGCCAAGTAAGGAAAAGACTAACATTCACTTGCATAATTTAAAGAAAGAAAGGGCAACATCCACTTCGACCCCACGGGGGTATCGCAATCCACAAATAACTATCTGAAACAATAAAGGAAACGAAAAAGGAGAAAGAGAGTCACAATGTCTGCGGTCGCTCAAAACGGACAAGTACCCTCGCGGCCTCACCGGTGCCCTAGCACTCGCCCCTGGACGAACCTGTCACGGAGTGGATAATCAGTGACTAGAAATAGTAAAATAGGCAAAAAGACTAAAGACATAGCAAACCCCGGCAACCGGAGCAACCGTCTCTCTCGAACACCACCAACAACTGTCACACCCTGTAACATAACAAAAACCCGGGCATCCATCCCGACCACCGCACCGGGCCCCTATCCCGGTGCCACCTGCCGAGCACCTGCCTCGGCCGCCGAGCACCTACCTCGGCGACACCGCTCACACCCCCCACCTATGAGGGCCCCCATTCCTAACGCCACCATTGCGTGGGGTACACGGGTCAACGTACCACTTTTCCGGAAAAGCACACCCTGGCGGAGGCCAATCCGCCGGTGTGCGTGTAGCAAAACCAGAGCCTCAGATCAATAATAAAATGGAATGATAATAAAACAGGGTTAGTTCAACAAACGAGAGAAGACTTACTAACCACCTTGCCCCAACATACTATTTCTATCAGTAAAATCCTATTCCCACAGTTCCCGGGAATGTACCCACCTCGTGTATGTCGTCCGGAACTCAACTCGTCCGTGTCCGCGCGCCTACAGAGTCCCGCACTCCTGAGAGAACAAGAGTCAGTCAAACTACGAGATCTGAAACCCACACTGACCCCCGACTGAAACCAGATGGCGGACGTAGCCCCGGTCTCCGGGTGGCAGAGTTCCCCGTACGGCACCGGCCCGTACGGCGTGCACCCTGCCAGCGCGTGGTCCCGCGCGGCACCAGCCCGCGCGGGTGTCCCACCTGCGGGCGGCCCCGCGCGGTTAAGTGTCGCGCGGCGCTCCGTCCGCGCGTGCGGGGCAACCCCGCGCGGCACCGGCCCGCGCGGGCGCCCCGCCCGCGGCGGCCCCGCGCGGCCTAGCGTCGCGCGGGCGCGCCGCCCGCGGGTGCGGGGTAACCCCGCGCGGCACCAGCCCGCGCGGGCACCCCGCCCGCGGCGGCCCCGCGCGGCCTAGCGTCGCGCGGGCGCGATACCCGCGGGTGCGGGGTGACCCCGCGCGGCACCAGCCCGCGCGGGCACCCCGCCCGCGGCGGCCCCGCGCGGCCTAGCGCCGCGCGGGCGCGATACCCGCGGGTGCGGGGTGACCCCGCGCGGCACCAGCCCGCGCGGGCACCCCGCCCGCGGCGGCCCCGCGCGGCCTAGCGCCGCGCGGGCGCGATACCCGCGGGTGCGGGGTGACCCCGCGCGGCACCAGCCCGCGCGGGCACCCCGCCCGCGGCGGCCCCGCGCGGCCTAGCGCCGCGCGGGCGCGATACCCGCGGGTGCGGGGTGACCCCGCGCGGCACCAGCCCGCGCGGGCACCCCGCCCGCGGCGGCCCCGCGCGGCCTGGCGCCGCGCGGGTGCGATACCCGCGGGTGCGGGGTGACCCCGCGCGGCACCAGCCCGCGCGGGCACCCCGCCCGCGGCGGCCCCGCGCGGCCTAGCGCCGCGCGGGCGCGCCGCCCGCGGTTGCGGGGTGACCCCGCGCGGCACCAACCCGCGCGGGCACCCCGCCCGCGGCGGCCCCGCGCGGCATAGCGCCGCGCGGGCGCGCCGCCTGCGGGCGCGGGGTGACCCCGCGCGGCACCAACCCGCGCGGGCACCCCGCCCGCGGCGGCCCCGCGCGGCATAGCGCCGCGCGGGCGCGCCGCCCGCGGTTCCCGCTAGCCCATGGCGGCACCCCCGACGCCGGACGTCCCCAACCCGGAAATTTCGAGATGATAACCCTAGGAAAACAAGAGTGCCACAATGCTCACCTCGATGCGCAAAGGTGAAGGAGGGAGAGGGATCGTCCGCTAGCTCGAGTCCTCGGTTACGCCTAGAGGGAAGAAGACCGCGTCGGTAGGATTCCCTCCTCGGTAGACCGTCCTCCTTCCGTTTCCTCGATTCACCCTTGCCGGCGGCTACGTGATGAAAGAAATGAGAAAAGTAGGCGGACAAAAGAAAAGGAACCCTAAGTCCCTTTCTTTTGTTTCAATTTAAAAATAACCCGAGCCGTGCAGATCCAACACGGATCCCGGGGCACTTACCGGGGGGTCAAAACTTTGAAAATTAATTCTGGACGAACCGGGAGTCGGAATCCGGAACCGATCGCGTCCCCGTGCTCCGTTTCGCGAACCCTACCGCCTAAAAATGTCCGCGAGCCCCGACGGGCAGCCTGGGAAAAATCCAAAATCAGGCCCTAAGTCGAACCGTCAAAAGGAAAGGCGAATGGTAAAGTCAAAGGGAGAACCGGGTCTTACACCACTCACCGCTAAAAACGAGTTTCGTCCTCGAAACTCAACTCTCACCCGCGGCGAAGAGGTCCGGGTAGCATTCCCTCATCTTTGACTCTGGTTCCCAAGTTGCCTCACGTTCTTCCTGATTGCTCCAGAGCACCTTCACGTAGGGGATTGTCCGGCTTCGTAACTTTTTGTCCTCTCGTGCCAGGATTCGCACCGGCACTTCCTCGAAACTCAGGTCCTCCTTAAGTTCAATGGCAGAAACGTCGAGCACCCGCGACGGGTCGGAAAGATACTTCCGAAGCAGAGACACGTGGAACACGTCGTGAACTCGGTCAAGGTTGGGCGGCAGGGCGAGGCGGTAGGCCACCGGGCCGATGCGCTCCAGAATCTCGAACGGCCCCACATACCGCGGGCTCAACTTGCCCCTCAACCCGAACCGCTTCACCCCTTTGGACGGCGAAACCCGTAGTAGCACGTGTTCCCCCACCTGGAACTCTAAATCGCGGCGTCTCTGGTCCGCGTAACTCTTTTGTCGGCTCTGGGCGGTTATCAACCGCCGCCTGATGAGACGCACCTTTTCCTCAGTCTCCATCACCAGGTCCGGTCCCAAAAATCTTCGCTCCCCCAGATCGTCCCAACCAATCGGGGATCTACAGCGCCTGCCGTACAACGCCTCGTACGGCGCCATCCGGATGCTCGCCTGGTAGCTGTTGTTATAAGCAAACTCTACGAGGGGTAGGTAGCGCGACCATCCGTCCCCCAAATCAAGTACGCAAGCCCGGAGCATGTCTTCGAGAATTTGGATCACCCGCTCGGATTGTCCATCCGTCTGGGGGTGGAAGGCTGAGCTGAAATGCAACTTGGTCCCCAGGGCTCGCTGTAGACTCTGCCAGAAGTTCGAAACGAACCTCGTGTCTCTATCTGAGGTGATAGACGTGGGTATCCCGTGTAGCCTGACGATCTCGCTGATGTAGACTTGAGCCAATCGATCGCGTGTCCAGGTCGTGTGGATGGGTAAGAAGTGAGCGGACTTCGTTAGCCGATCTACAACGACCCAGATCGCGTCATGTCCTTGCTGCGAACGGGGAAATCCGGTGACAAAGTCCATCGTGATTTGCTCCCATTTCCATTCGGGCACAGGCAGTGGTTGTAATTTCCCCGCCGGTCGTTGATGCTCGGCTTTCACTTGCTGGCAAATCAGGCAGTGTGCAACAAACAACGTCACGTCTCGCTTCAGGTTTGGCCACCAAAAGGTCTGTCTGAGATCCCTGTACATCTTGGTGCCCCCGGGGTGCGCCGCGTAGGGGGCGCAGTGCGCCTCGGTCAGGATTTCCTTCTTCAAATCCGGTGAATCGGGCACGCAAATCCGTCCTCGAAACCTCAGAGTGCCATCAGTCCCCACTGTGAAGTCTCCCTTCTGTTCCGTTGAAATCCTACCCCTCTCTCGTTGTAGTAGTGGATCAGTACCTTGGCCTTCTCGAATCCTCTCGAACAGGGTCGGCGCGACTATAAGGGACAGAAGTCGCTCGACCGTTCCTCCTGGTACAACCTCCAGTTTCAACCGTGCGAAATCTGCGATTAAGCCGTCTTGCTGTGTAATCGTGCTTGCCGAAGTCTCTGCCGTTTGACCCTTCCTGCTTAAAGCGTCAGCCACAACATTCGCCTTACCGGGGTGATACTGGATTGTCAAGTCATAGTCCTTGAGTAACTCCAACCACCGCCTCTGTCTCAGGTTCAACTCCTTCTGGGTGAAAAGGTATTTAAGGCTTTGGTGGTCGGAGAACACATTACAGTGCGCACCATAGAGGTAGTGCCTCCATAGTTTAAGAACAAAAACCACGGCGGCAAGCTCCAAATCGTGAGTAGGGTAGTTCTGCTCGTAGTCCTTGAGTTGTCTTGAGGCGTAGGCGATAACCTTTCCTTGCTGCATTAGTACTCCCCCCAATCCTGTCCGTGATGCGTCGCAGTAAATCTCGTAGTCTTCCCCGGGTGTTGGTAAAGTAAGCACGGGCGCTCTTGTTAACCGCTCCTTTAGTTTCTCAAAACTGTCTTGGCATTGGGCTGTCCAAATGAACTTCACTCCTTTCCGGGTTAGGCGGTTCAGGGGAGTTGCAATCTTCGAAAACCCCTCAACGAAACGTCTATAATATCCTGCAAGGCCCAGAAAGCTGCGGACCTCTGTTACTGAAGTCGGTTGGGGCCAGTCGGTCACTGCCTCTATTTTCTTAGGATCCACCGCAACTCCTGCTGCTGAAATGATGTGCCCTAGGAACCCCACCTCGCGAAGCCAAAACTCGCATTTCTTGAGTTTGGCGTACAACTCTTGCTCCCTAAGAGTCTGCAGAACAACTCGCAGGTGCTCCTCGTGCTCTTCGTCGCTGGGCGAGTAGATCAGAATGTCGTCGATGAAGACCACTACAAACCGGTCTAGGAAGGGCTTGAAAACTCGGTTCATCATGTCCATAAATACCGCGGGGGCGTTGGTGAGCCCGAACGGCATTACGGTGAACTCGTAGTGACCATATCGGGTCCGGAAGGCCGTCTTCGGAATGTCCTCATCCTTTACTCTGAGTTGATGGTAGCCGGACTGTAAGTCAATCTTTGAAAACACCGTCGCTCCTCGTAGCTGATCAAATAGGTCATCGATCCTTGGCAAGGGGTATTTATTCTTCACGGTGACCTTATTGATTTCCCGGTAGTCGATACAGAGCCGCAAACTCCCGTCTTTCTTCCGCACGAAGAGTACCGGTGCGCCCCAGGGCGACACACTCGGTCTGATAAATCCCTTGTCCAGAAGGTCTTCAAGTTGCGCCTTGAGTTCCTTTAGTTCAGCAAAGGCCATTCTGTAGGGGGCCTTCGTGATCGGTCGGGTACCGGGTGGAAGCTCGATTGGAAACTCGACCTCTCGCTCGGGGGGTAGTCCAGGCAACTCGGTCGGAAAGACATCTGGGAAGTCCCTCACCACCGGGATGTCGGAGAGTGTTCCAGAGGGTTCCGTGGCCAGGGCCACCGACGCCAAATAGGCCACGCACCCGCCCTCAATTAATTTCCTGGCTCGCGATGCTGGTATCACGGATGCAAAGGAGACGCTCTTGTATGCTAAGTACACGTTCTCCGGGAATTCTGGGTGAAGCAGCCGCACCTGGCGCTTCTCACAGTCAATCACTGCTTGATACTCTGTGAGCCAATCCATCCCTAGCACCACGTCGTATTCCTTCAGGGGAATCACCACCAGATCCCAGGGGCAGGACAGTCTCCCCAGTTTTATCGGGCAGGAAGGTATAAGGTTATGGGCCTCCAGGGCTCCTCCCGCGGTGTGAACAGACATTAGACTGGGCAACGGTCTCGTCTCAAAACCATGGGTTAGCGCAAAGTCACCAGACATAAAAGAGAGAGTTGCTCCGGTGTCAAAAAGGGTTCTTGCACGATAAACTGAAACAAGAGTGGTACCTGCGACGACGTGCTCGGACGGGTATGCCTCCTGCTGATTCATTGAGTAGACACGGCCCCCGATGGTGGCGGCCTGTCCCCTGCTGGTCGGGTTGCCGGTGGTCTGGGAGTTGACGCCATCGGGGCCTTTCCTCGCCCCGCGTGCTGGGATGACGGCGCGGAGGCTGCTGGAGATGTAGTGCCTTGGTTCAGGGGGCAGTTGAAGCGGAAGTGCCCCTGCTTGCCGCATCGGAAACAATGGTCCTGTCTCTGGGAGCAGTCCGTCACTCGGTGCGCCCCACCGCAGATCACGCAGGGCCGATCGTCCGAGCGTTGTCCTCCTCCTTGCGCGCCTCTGTTCCTCTGTTGGGACCTCCACCGCTTAGAGGGCCGACTCCCGCTGGAGGAGCCTCCCCCTGAAAAGGTCTGAGTCCGCTTCCTGTCTTCGTTCTGATGGGGACCATCCCTTCGAGCGCGCGTAACGGCGAAACCGCGCTCTACTATGGTGGCCCGGTCGACCACCGCCTGAAAGGTATGCAGATCCGCCGCGTCCACTACTTGGAAAATGTCGGTCCTCAGTCCATCCACGAACAGTTGAGCCTTATGGGACTCGTCCCGGATGACGAACGGGACGCAATTCGCCAGCCTCACGAACGCCCGTTGGTACTCCATCACTGTTCGGGTTCCCTGCTTAATGTGGTTGAGATCATCCTCAAGTTGCTTCTTGACGCTATTCGTAAAGAACGCCCCGAACAGCTGCTGTTTAAAAGTGGTCCATGACGGGAGAGCGGTACCCTTTGCGGAGTCGGGGCGTACCGTCTTCCACCAAATGCGGGCATTCCCCTCCAGAAAATGGACGGCCAGGGGAACCCGCTCGTGATCATCCATCAGTAGATCCTCAAACAATTTCTCCATCGAATCCACCCACTTCTCTACTACCCAGGGGTCCGTCGTCTCCCCCTCAAATGTCGGCGGGTCGTGTTTCTTGAAGTCTGCTAAGTTGGCACGCACGCGCTCCCGCTCTGTTGGCGGGGCTGAGCCCTCCCCTGTGGCAGTGGCGGCCACGACAGTGGAAGGCCTCACCCCGGTCTCCACGGGGATGTCCCTGGCTGAAGTCCCCGGCCCCGATCCTGCTGCTGCTGCCGGAGGGGCTACCTCCGGCGCCGTCTGCTGGGTTGACGGTACCTCAGGCGCCGCGACCTGCGTTGGGGCAGCCCCCGCCCCAGCCTCCGTCGTCGGCGGTCCTGTCGCCGGTGCAGTTGGCCCCGAAAAAGTGCCCGGTGCGACCGCCGCCGCTGCAGCGGCCTGCTGTTGCTGCGTTAGTTGGCGCACGTGATCCGTCAAGGTCGCCAACTGTCCCGCCATCTCCCGAAGCTGCTGTCTCAGGAGTTGGTTCTCCGCAGTCGCCGATGCCGCTGCGTCCGCCCCCGTGTCCTCGGCGGTAGCTCTAGTTCTCACCATGATCTGGACACATGTACCGAACAGTTACTCCTAGCGTAAACCAAAAGACAATGCCACAAACGCCGGCCCTAAAGGAAGAAAACACACTAATTTCCCCCTTCCCCCACGAGCACTCGCGTTCTACTTTTCTATCCCCGTTCACTTTGTTGTCAGTAGTTAGTACATTGCGCCCCGTGGATGTTGGGCCCCGACTATTGTGGTTAACACTTTATTTTCTCTGATACCATCTTAATCTGTCACGCCCCGGGGGTTTAAATGCGCGGAAGGGGAGCCACCGATGCTCCCAAAACAGTGTACGTAATTTTTTTTTTGAAACCATTGCTCCCCGACGCGTGCCCAGACCCGCCGCATATACAAATTTACTCTACAAACGGGCAGAGTCTCCTTTGTATATGCACGGCGTCCTCAATACATTATACATTCATCTCAAGCATTAACCACAGTAATCAGAGTTCATACACATACAACATGCAAGGTAGAAGGCCGACTGATTTGAAAGGATAAATAACGCAGAGTTTTAAAAGCGACGCCCACACGACGCCATCAATTTTGAAAGCCATTTCGCAAGCCACATAAATCCACAAGGTTTTGCAATCCGGTGCCCACACGACACCTACGTTTTAAAATCGGGTTTCGCAAACGGTTTTCTTTACTTTTCGTTGTTCAAAAAGGCCAAGTAAGGAAAAGACTAACATTCACTTGCATAATTTAAAGAAAGAAAGGGCAACATCCACTTCGACCCCACGGGGGTATCGCAATCCACAAATAACTATCTGAAACAATAAAGGAAACGAAAAAGGGGAAAGAGAGTCACAATGTCTGCGGTCGCTCAAAACGGACAAGTACCCTCGCGGCCTCACCGGTGCCCTAGCACTCGCCCCTGGACGAACCTGTCACGGAGTGGATAATCAGTGACTAGAAATAGTAAAATAGGCAAAAAGACTAAAGACATAGCAAACCCCGGCAACCGGAGCAACCGTCTCTCTCGAACACCACCAACAACTGTCACACCCTGTAACATAACAAAAACCCGGGCATCCATCCCGACCACCGCACCGGGCCCCTATCCCGGTGCCACCTGCCGAGCACCTGCCTCGGCCGCCGAGCACCTACCTCGGCGACACCGCTCACACCCCCCACCTATGAGGGCCCCCATTCCTAACGCCACCATTGCGTGGGGTACACGGGTCAACGTACCACTTTTCCGGAAAAGCACACCCTGGCGGAGGCCAATCCGCCGGTGTGCGTGTAGCAAAACCAGAGCCTCAGATCAATAATAAAATGGAATGATAATAAAACAGGGTTAGTTCAACAAACGAGAGAAGACTTACTAACCACCTTGCCCCAACATACTATTTCTATCAGTAAAATCCTATTCCCACAGTTCCCGGGAATGTACCCACCTCGTGTATGTCGTCCGGAACTCAACTCGTCCGTGTCCGCGCGCCTACAGAGTCCCGCACTCCTGAGAGAACAAGAGTCAGTCAAACTACGAGATCTGAAACCCACACTGACCCCCGACTGAAACCAGATGGCGGACGTAGCCCCGGTCTCCGGGTGGCAGAGTTCCCCGTACGGCACCGGCCCGTACGGCGTGCACCCTGCCAGCGCGTGGTCCCGCGCGGCACCAGCCCGCGCGGGTGTCCCACCTGCGGGCGGCCCCGCGCGGTTAAGTGTCGCGCGGCGCTCCGTCCGCGCGTGCGGGGCAACCCCGCGCGGCACCGGCCCGCGCGGGCGCCCCGCCCGCGGCGGCCCCGCGCGGCCTAGCGTCGCGCGGGCGCGCCGCCCGCGGGTGCGGGGTAACCCCGCGCGGCACCAGCCCGCGCGGGCACCCCGCCCGCGGCGGCCCCGCGCGGCCTAGCGTCGCGCGGGCGCGATACCCGCGGGTGCGGGGTGACCCCGCGCGGCACCAGCCCGCGCGGGCACCCCGCCCGCGGCGGCCCCGCGCGGCCTAGCGCCGCGCGGGCGCGATACCCGCGGGTGCGGGGTGACCCCGCGCGGCACCAGCCCGCGCGGGCACCCCGCCCGCGGCGGCCCCGCGCGGCCTAGCGCCGCGCGGGCGCGATACCCGCGGGTGCGGGGTGACCCCGCGCGGCACCAGCCCGCGCGGGCACCCCGCCCGCGGCGGCCCCGCGCGGCCTAGCGCCGCGCGGGCGCGATACCCGCGGGTGCGGGGTGACCCCGCGCGGCACCAGCCCGCGCGGGCACCCCGCCCGCGGCGGCCCCGCGCGGCCTGGCGCCGCGCGGGTGCGATACCCGCGGGTGCGGGGTGACCCCGCGCGGCACCAGCCCGCGCGGGCACCCCGCCCGCGGCGGCCCCGCGCGGCCTAGCGCCGCGCGGGCGCGCCGCCCGCGGTTGCGGGGTGACCCCGCGCGGCACCAACCCGCGCGGGCACCCCGCCCGCGGCGGCCCCGCGCGGCATAGCGCCGCGCGGGCGCGCCGCCTGCGGGCGCGGGGTGACCCCGCGCGGCACCAACCCGCGCGGGCACCCCGCCCGCGGCGGCCCCGCGCGGCATAGCGCCGCGCGGGCGCGCCGCCCGCGGTTCCCGCTAGCCCATGGCGGCACCCCCGACGCCGGACGTCCCCAACCCGGAAATTTCGAGATGATAACCCTAGGAAAACAAGAGTGCCACAATGCTCACCTCGATGCGCAAAGGTGAAGGAGGGAGAGGGATCGTCCGCTAGCTCGAGTCCTCGGTTACGCCTAGAGGGAAGAAGACCGCGTCGGTAGGATTCCCTCCTCGGTAGACCGTCCTCCTTCCGTTTCCTCGATTCACCCTTGCCGGCGGCTACGTGATGAAAGAAATGAGAAAAGTAGGCGGACAAAAGAAAAGGAACCCTAAGTCCCTTTCTTTTGTTTCAATTTAAAAATAACCCGAGCCGTGCAGATCCAACACGGATCCCGGGGCACTTACCGGGGGGTCAAAACTTTGAAAATTAATTCTGGACGAACCGGGAGTCGGAATCCGGAACCGATCGCGTCCCCGTGCTCCGTTTCGCGAACCCTACCGCCTAAAAATGTCCGCGAGCCCCGACGGGCAGCCTGGGAAAAATCCAAAATCAGGCCCTAAGTCGAACCGTCAAAAGGAAAGGCGAATGGTAAAGTCAAAGGGAGAACCGGGTCTTACAGTAGCAGCATCTCACCTTTGTCTCGACGACCGGGAGCAGGAGAGTCTATACGGTGACCCACCAGGGGACGGACCCACAGAGCACGAGGTAACAGGTAATTCTCGAGTTCAAATCTTCGTGCTAGAACCTTTGTGTTAACACCTGAGCGTCCCACTCTTTCACCTCGCTTTATGTTTTCAACTCTACCTTAGTTATTAGAAGGAATCCCCATCGTGGAGATAAGTTCGGTCGAATCTTTAGGCCACCCATCGAGGCAGGCGGCCTTACTCCTTCATGCCCAGCGAGGGTGGGGCAGGTTCTTAATCCCTAAGAACTAGTGGGGTTTCCGTTAAGGGTTATCGGCATGGCGCTTGGGGCCGACAGTCGCGGCAATCTTTAAGCGGTAGTTGACTGCTTAAAGTTCCAGGCATGTCTCCGGGAACCGGACTTGCCGGAACTTGTGAACTTAACTTGTAGGAGCGCCTTCTGCTCGCTTTTCTTTGTTTCGGGCAAGAAGCTTGGTAGAAAGCAAACGAGTAGCGTTCACGAGCGCTGTATGGATTACGACATGAGAAGAACAAGTACCCCTCTACCTCGGATAGATGACCTAGTCGATCAACTACAAGGAGCAACGGAGTTCCCAAAGATTGATCTGCGGTCCGGCTATCACCAGCCTAGGGTCCGGGGTGATGACATACCGAGAACAACCCTGCGAGCTCGGAATAGTCAACATGAGTTTACGGTTATACCGTTTAGACTCGTTAACGCACCAGCGGTGTTCACGGGCATGAGGAATGGGATACTCAAGCCCGTCTTAGACCAGTCGGTGATAGTCCTCTAGTTGACGTTCCGGTCTACTCTCACATAGACAAGGGATATGGGGAACACCCGCGGGTAATTCCCCAGACCCTCCGGGACTAGGAAGGGTATGCCAAACTCATAAAGTGTGAGTTCTGGCTCAGCGAGGTGGGCTTTCTGGGGCATATCGTATCGGCTGCAGGGATTGCGGTCGACCCGAAGAAGATTGATCCGGTAACCGACTGGCTCCGGCCGACAACGGTAACTGAGATTTGAAGCTTCCTGGGATTGGCAGGATATTACAAATGTTTGGTGGAAGGCTTCTCCAAGATAGCCACGCCCCTGGCTCGCCTGACCCGTAAAGGAAAAAGTATATCTGGACAGAACAATGCCAGAAGAGTTTTGAAGTACTCAAGAGCAAGTTGAAGCAAGCCCCGGTGCTTGCTTTACCGGAGCCCGGCGAGGACTACGAGGTGTACTGCGATGCGTCGCGAAACGGTCTTGGAGGCGTGCTTATGCAACGGGGTAGAGTTATTGCTTATGCGTCAAGGCAACTCAAGGAGTACGAGAGAAACTACCCGTGCACGACCTGGAGCTTGCTGCAGTCGTATTTGTCCTCAAGTTGTGGAGGCACTATTTGTATGGAACACACTGCAATGTGTACTCAGATCATCAGAGCCTAAAGTACCTCTTCATCCGAAAGAGCTGAATTTGCGGCAAAGGCGGTGGCTCGAACTACTGAAGGACTATGATTTAACCATCCATTACCACCCCGGGAAGGCGAACGTGGTAGTGGATGCCATGAGCCGCAAAGGACAGATGGTGGAATCAATGACAAACGCCCTTACCCAGCAGGACCGTTGATTGCAGAATTCTCGCATTTGAGACTAGAGGTAGTACCAGCGGGAACGGTTGCACGACTCATGACCTTGGTGGTCAGACCCACCCTTTTGGACAGAATTCGAGAAGGGCAATCGACGGATACCCAGTTACAACTCGTGCGTGACAGACTACCTTCAGACCAAGGGGGCGATTTCGCGATGGATGCGGACGGCACGATACGTTTCCGGGGACGAATCTATGTGCCGTCTACCCGAGTCAGGGAGGAAATCCTAAGGGAGGCGCACACCGCGCCCTACGCCGTACACCCTGGAAGGACGAAAATGTACAAGGACTTAAAGCAAACTTTTTGGTGGCATAAGTTAAAAGGGGACGTAACCCGGTTTGTGGCACACTGCCTGGTGTGCCAACAAGTAAAGGCCGAACACCAGCGTCCAGCAGGGAAGTTGCAACCGTTGCCCATGCCGGAATGGAAGTGGGAGATGATCACGATGGATTTCGTGACTGGTTTTTCCGAGATCATCTCAAGGGCATGGCGATGTGGGTCATAGTGGATCGCTGACGAAATCTGCCCACTTCCTCCTATACATACGACGTGGACACGGGAACGGCTGGCGCGGACCTATATTGACGAGATAGTAAGATTGCATGGTGTACCAGCGTCCATTACATCGGACAGAGACACGCGGTTTGTGTCGAATTTTTGGCAGAGCCTGCAGCGAGCAATGGGGACCAAGCTGCATTTCAGCACGGCCTTTCACCCGCAAACTGACGGGCAATCAGAGCGGGTGATCCAGATCCTCGAAGATATGCTTCGGGCGTGCGTGCTTGTCACGCCCCGGGTGTAAACCAGAACCCGGGCTCAAACACAGATCCGCCGAGCACACGGTATTTCCCGTGTACACGAAGCGCTGGTAACCTGCTCAGATATAAGAAATAATATAATTTAGGAGCATACAACAGAGCTAACTAAAACTAAAACATCTTAGACAAAAGCTGGAAAGTAAAAGTACAATAAAGCTCTCAAATAAGTACAAGTGTCTCTCCCAGCTCACGAAGTAAATACAACCAGCTGGCAGAAGCCAGACCCAAAATAACAAAAAAATACAACTGTCTGAGAGTACAGGGGATACATCCAAAACTACAAAGCTCGAAACCCGGGAAGTATCTATCTAATCAGCTATCCTCTTACCTCGATCCTGGGTAGAGGGTCCCGCAAATCCCGCAGAAGACTCTGCAAAACAAAGAGGGGAAAGAAAAGAGAAAACAGTGGGGGGTGAGAACTACTATAAAAACAGTAGCCTCCCCTAGTGGGTAGACCTCAAACTCGAGCATGCCCACTAGGACTATCAGAGGCGGAAAAATAACACAAGGTGGTAAGCTATAAGTAAAACTACTGATGAAGAGCTACCCCTATCATGCCTCAAAGATGCCTAGCTAAAGGAATAGCTAATGATATGGACCAGGATGTCACAGACTACAAGACCAACCCAATCGAACACCAGTACACTGGTACTGCCTGCTCTGCTGTCCTCTCAAGAACAAGTAACTGATCGGCACCCGGCACGATCCCAAAAGTATCCAACCGACCGGCACACGGCACGGCCCTAAAAGTATCCACCGACCGGCACACGGCACGGCCCTAAAAGTATCCAACCGACCGGCACACGGCACGGCCCTAAGCCTACTCCGGAGTGGCACTCGAGGGGAGCGACCCACACGAGTAAAGTATGTAACCATAAGTATCTGATGTAGCAGGACTGGATCAAGACTCTAAACATGTGGGTAAGACCATCCACTAAAGAAGCCCGATCCCTCACCTCCAATCTGATGCAGTAGTAATGATAAAACTAATAAGCCGGTCAACCGCCCACAGTCCGCGGTTGCCGCCACACCCACTCATCAATCCCCAACTGTCCCAACTCTGAACATCTGACTACACAATCCCCTAAGACTAGACAACAGGAGAATGAATAAAAAGCATGGTTTCTCCTAAGTCAATTCCAGCATGTTTGTGTAGCAGAAAATGGTGGCCTAACTAGATGACCATTCAAGCATGCAAAGTCCTTTACTTGATAAAACCATTTCAATTACTCTAACATATGCAACAATAAGTGTTTAGAACCTCTGGTGTATATGTGGCATGACACATGATTCATGATACAATTTGGATGCATAATCTACCAGCAAGTTTCCCCTCTTTACAACATGAATTCTAACCACATGCTCAAACCTTCACTTAACATACAACATGATATGGCTTTAGTGTTATTCCCAATTAATTGAACTACATATCTAAAACATGGAAATACCGCTCACTAACTTGTAGCTTGCTAACAATGCAAATATTATCAAAGGGATATTAATCTCATTCAAGCATGCTTAATACTTCCACAATTACTAACACATGATCAAGGCATTCCAATAGGCCTAGTGACATTCACAAGTAGAAGGTTCACAACATCACCCACCTCGAGCGCTAATCCAAGTCCCCAAATGCGGATCCCTCGCTCTGTCCAAAAACTCGTCACAAATCTGTACAACATACCCAAAGGAAAAATACATAAGCTATTCATCCTCATTTTCCCAAAATCTGTCCCCTAAAACCACAGTCCAGAGTTCTCCAATTTTTACCTGCGAAAGATGCCCAGAAAAATCCAAGAAAAATACTATCGCGATCCTCGCGACGAGCCCGTCGAAACGAGTACCTGCACGCCCAAATCGGAGTTTCCTACGCTGAGATAAAAATCCGACAAGGGGAACACCCCAATCCAAACTGTACAAAATTTCTGTAACAAAGAACCACAGAAAAAGGAGATTCTCACCTTCGTGAAAAATCCAGAAAAATCTGAGAAAAATCCAGGAGATTCCTTGCGAAATGTAGATGAATTTTGCCTTTTGAATCGCCTCGATCCGATGCCTGAGCGCAAAGTTACAGCCAGAACACTGCGGTGCTGTCCAACAATCCGCGAAGAAAAATGGGTCAAATGGGAGCTCGAAAAACTCAAAGATCAGCACGGAAATCGAGGAAGCTCGAAACACGGAAGTTGAAGTCCTACCAGTCGAGAGTCCGATGGCGCAAAAATCGTCGAAAAAGGAGGTCGGGGTGAGTCGGGGGAGCCCAAACACTGAAAAGGGACGAAGCGGGTCGAAGATGAACAAGCGTCGCGCCGCGCCGTAAAATAGCTAACCTCGGGATGCGTGCCTCCGTAAATCCTCAAAGTCCTCCAATGGATAGTATACTGTGAGGGGAGAAACTTCTCTGAAGAATGCTCTGCGAAAATGGGGTCCAAAAAGCCAAAAGAACGAACAGGGAAGCTATTTATAGGCCCAGCCCATATGCTGTTGGGCCGGGTTTTCGGGCGCAGGTTTCGGGCGCACTGCGCCCGGAAACCCGGTTGTACGCCTCCCGTCCGACGCGCCCGAAACTCCCAGGAGCGGCCACGTCACCCCAAACAGGGACAGCAAATCCAGGCGGCCCGCTGTGCGCCGCGTGTCCCCTCGCGGTCAGCGGGGGTAGGTACGGCCGCCCAACCACGAGGCGACACGTGGCGCACTCGAGTGCGGCCGACCGCCCGCCTGGCGCCACTGTGCGCGCGCTGTCCCGAGGCGCCCCACTGCGCACACCGTGGACCGCGCCCACGTGAGCCAACGAATCCGAAGCCGCCACGTGTCATGCGCCCGGTCTACCGCAACCCCGCAAAACCGTGAGCCGTGCCGCGTGCGCCGGCCTATCAGGGCACGCCACGCGTCCCCGCCGCGGCCCATGCACCGCCGCGCCACCCCGTGGACCGAGCTGCGTGAGCCGGCCAATAATAGGCCGCCACGTGGCTCAGGCCGGTCCACGAGTCTCCTCCATGCACCGTATAACCCCGAAAACTTCCGGAAGCCCGCTTTTGGTCATCCGGACTCCAAATTCAACAAGCTAATAGCCGTTTTCAAGCGTTTTTCCGCGCTGAATCCAAATCCAACCTCCGTTTGGCCAAATTAAATTTCTAAATTTCGGCAAATGCAGCCGAAGGCCCAAACAGCTACAAAGTCTCACAGGGTCCATCTGTGGCACTCCTTTGATGCACCATGGGCCAGACACCAACACTAGGTGTTAAACAAAGTGGATTCATCGGAAAAGTTGCATGGGGAAAAACCAGAACACTACATCCTCCCCTACAAGGAAAAGTTTCGTCCTCGAAACAAAATCATACCTCAGGCTGGGGCCTCGAACAAGTAGGGGTAAGCATCCATCATCGCTGACTCCAGCTCCCAAGTAGCCTCGCGCTCATCATGACTGCTCCAGAGGATCTTCACATAAGGGATGGCTCGGCTGCGCAACTCTCTAACCTCCCGGTCCAAAATCCTCAGCGGTCGCTCGACGTAACTCAAGTCCTCGGCGATCTCCAATGGGGCAAAATCGATAATGTGCGACGGGTCAAACACATACCTCCTCAGAGTCGATACATGAAACACATCGTGGACACCTGCTAACCTGGGAGGAAGTGCAAGCCTGTAGGCAACTGGCCCTATGCGCTCCAACACCTCGAAAGGTCCAATATAACGAGGGCTCAGTTTCCCACGAATACCAAATCTCCGAATCCCCTTCGAAGGCGAGACTTTCAAAAAGACATGGTCGCCCACCTGGAACTCTAAGTCTCGCCGTCGAGTATCAGCATAACTCCTCTGTCGACTCTGGGCAGTCTCGAGATGTCGTCGTGCCAATCTGACCTTTTCCTCTGCCTCAAGTAGTAGATCAGGACCCAAGGTCTTCTTCTCACCCACGTCACTCCAATATAGGGGTGACCGACACTTGCGTCCATACAACGCTTCAAACGGAGCCATCTGAATGCTCGCTTGATAGCTGTTGTTGTACGCAAACTCAACTAATCCCAAGTGTCGGTACCACCCTCCTCCAAAGTCTAGAACGCAGGCTCTCAACATATCCTCGAGGGTCTGAATCGTGCGTTCTGACTGTCCATCAGTCTGTGGGTGGAAGGCTGTGCTAAACCGGAGCTGTGTCCCCAAGGCTGTCTGTAAACTCCTCCAGAAATGCGAGACAAACCTCGGGTCTCTATCTGATACGATGGAAACGGGTACCCCGTGCAATCTGACCACCTCAGCCAATAAACCTGTGCCAGTCGATCCATCGACCAAGTCATCTGAACCGCAGAAAGTGAGCGGACTTGGTAAGCCTGTCCACGACTACCCAAATAGCATCCGCTCCTGTCTGTGCTCTCGGCAACCCGGTGACAAAATCCATGGTAACATGTTCCCATTTCCATTCAGGGATTGGGAGACTTTGTAACTTGCCAGCAGGTACACGATGCTCAGCCTTTACCTGCTGACAAGTTAAGCAGTGGGCTACAAATCTCCCAATGTCTCTTTTCATCCCATTCCACCAAAACTGTGCCTTGAGGTCCCTATACATCTTAGTCCCACCAGGATGTATGGTATAAGGTGTATAGTGGGCCTCCCTCAAGATCTGCTCTCGAATCTCTGAATCTATAGGCACGCAAGCTCGGTCCCTGTACCGCAGTACTCCCGAAGCATCAACTGTAAAATCCCCTGTCGAACCAGTCTGGACCTGCTCTCGAATCCTCATCAGGTGGGGGTCCTCACTCTGTTTCTCCCGAATCCTGTCCAACAGAGTGGGCTGCACGACTAGAGACATAAGTCTAGCAGAGACCCCAGGGGACACAACCTCGAGCTCCAGCCGCCTCATCTCTGCTCAAGTAGTGGCGCCTGCTCAGTGATCATCAAGGATAGACTCTGTACTGCTCTCCTGCTCAGGGCATCAGCAACCACGTTGGCCTTGCCAGGAACGGAAATTGTATAATATGTCCACTCCCGAAGTCCTTACAATAATTCCCAAAACCATCTGCGCTGCCTTCAGGTTG
>JAQOTM010000223.1:251192-299745 GCA_029168755.2 Tillandsia fasciculata
GAATTTCAGCAAAAAACCAATGTCGGGATCCGGATCAGAATTGGCTTGGATCCGGATTGGAATTTGCATATGAACCAACACCCTTCGGGATCCGGATTGGATTGGCTGATCCGATCCTGAACATGTTCCATGTCCAGTTTTTGATTTTATGCAACTAAAAGTCATCCAAGTGTTTCTACACTATGAGAAGTATTCGGATCACCAAAAATATTTAGTTAAACGTACCTGATCCTTTTGATTCTTCTCTCTTGAGATTGAGGTATATGATTCAAACTTTCTTCATCTTCAATCTTCAAGACTTAGACACTTTCACGAAATACGCCAACTCAAATTCCGTAACAATCTCCCCTTTGGTGGTTTCGTGACAAAACCCAAATCCACTAAAAGAAAATTCAAAAAGGATATTTTGTTGCTATCACCATACAACGAAAATTTACAATGAAGATCCAAATAAAAATGAAACATGATATAAACTCCTAAAACAGACTCTAGACTTAGACATCTGTAATCTCTGCAAAAATATAAGCATTTTGACAAACAAATTCGTTAGATACCTCAAGAATTATAACATACAAAACCAAATACAGAGATCGATAGAGTTTATATGACTATCATGACATTTGCAAAATCAGATATGTATGAAGATCACAAAAGATTCCGACATATCTTCTAAGCAATAAATCATTCAAATGTCACAAAGTAGTGAGTTAACATCAACTTGTTAGTTATATTCCATGCCAAATAGTTAGTCGAATAGTTAGTAGGGACATGCATCAAATCACAAGATAAAACCAAGTTGAAGTTATACTTACCTTAGTTTTGACATAGTTTCACACCATTGTTTTCATTGTTCAACTTCATTGTTCAACATTGTTTGTTCATCTCTCCCCTTTTTGTCACAAAACGTGAGCCCAAAATTACAAAAATAAGGAGAGTTAAAAAGGTTCCAAAAGATGAAAAACCTGAGAACTAAGACCTAAAGTCTAAAACTTAAAACCAAAAAAATTAAAATCCTGCACAAATCTGTACAAAAAGTTGTTAGAGCATAAATTAGTCATCGGAGTCTGATTCCTCAGACGCATATATCCCATCTTAGTGAACATTTTCTTGATCAATTTCTTCATCGAGTTTACTCTCTTGGTCATGTAATTGTGATGCAGTGATGATCTCGAGTTCCTCAGAAATCGCCTTTTTCTTTGGTTATCTGCTCTTGCTCAAAGGATAGGCGCTGTTGTTGCTTGAAAATTGAATTTACCGATGCTTCCATCATGTGTTCCGGGTGGTTGTTGAGATGGAGAGGCAGAGGTGCCGACACCACGGTTCTTCCCAGTGGAAGGTGTCGGAGTAACATGTGGCAATTTGTGAAGGGACTTCACAATCGTTGACTCATCTATCATCCCCCAACAGTGTGAATGTGTCGAGCTTATATCAATTTCAAACTTTTTCAAGATTCTCATGATGATCAATGAAATGAAAGTCGCTTTGTCACGCCCCGGGTGTAAACCAGAACCCGGGCCCGTCCACAGATCCGCCGTGCATGCGGTATTTCCCACATACACGAAGCGTCGGTAACCTGCTCAGATAAGAAATAATAATAAAAGAGCATAATAATCAGAGCTGAAATAAAACTACTGTATCTCAGACAGATGCTGGAAGTAAAAGGTACAACAGTAAAATAAATACAGATGTCTCTCCCAGCTCACTACTACAAAAATACAAACAGCTGGCAGAAGCCAGTCCCCAAAAAGAAATACAAGAAAACTGTCTGAGAAGTCTGGTACCCAAAAATAAGCAGCTACGACCCTCGGAGGCTCTCTAACTAGTCCGCGATGCGCTTACCTCGATCAGTTGCTGATGGCCCAGCAACTCCCACAGAGGACTCTGCAAAACAAGGGAAAAGGGGAACAAGAAAACAATGGGGGTCAGTACTACTATAAACAGTAGCTCCCCTAGTGGGTAAAGCCTCAGCTCAGATATGCCCACCAGGTGCTCAGAGGCAAAAAGGGGAAAGAAAAGAAGGGATGCAGATAAATGAAGCAACTGATAAAATGCTATCCCTAATATGCCTCTATATGACCAACCAATAAGGATGGGAAAAGTGATGCATCAGAATCAAGAAGCCTGTCATAATGACCCAATCTGACAGCCAGTGAACACTGGCACTGCCTGCTCTGCTGTCGAACTCAAGAAACCCAGAATGGTGCCCGGCGCTCACACCGTGGAACTCAAGCCAGCATGGTGCCCGGCGCTCACACCGTGGAAAGCCTACTCCGGAGTGGCACTCGAGGGGAGCGACCCACACGAGTAAAATATCACTGTATCAAGTCACTGTATCAAGTACCACTGTATCAAGTACCACTGTATCAAGTGCCACTATCAAGTGCCACTGTATCATAATAGCAGGACTGGATCGAGACTCAAGGAAGTGGGAAAAACCCTCCACTAAAGATAGCCCGATCCCCAAAACACCCAATCTGATGCAATAGTATAAGCCGGTCAACCACCCAAGATCCGTGGTCGCCGCAACACCAATCTGATGCATAACGGTCAACCACCGAACCGTGGTCGCCGCAAACCCCAACTCAACTGTCCCAAATCCCCAATACCTGCCTACACTGTCCAACATGCGCTCGAACCTGAGCGATTAAGCCGCTAGTGCCAACAATGAAAGAAGAAAGAGAAAAGCATGGTTTCTCCTAAGTCAAGTCCCAAAATAGTGTAGCAGTAAAAAGATGACATAATCATGTGACCATTTAATCATGCATGTTCCAATATTTTATCCAATTTCCAAGTATAACAGTTTGAAGTGACATAAGCTAGGGTGTCCGTCTCACATGAACAAACATCAGTTTTGCAGTCCTCTATTTCTATTTGTCTCCAAATATACAGTCCAGAATCAAATAAGCGATTAAATCAGTGATTAATCTAACAATCATATATTGGAGATCTGATAACAATAATCAATTCCCTAGAGCATGCAAGTCTACCAATCAACACATTTGGCATTGTCAAAACGAGGGTACTCTGATATTCCTAGTGGGCATACAAAGAGAGGAGTACAACAACCACCCACCTGAAGCGCAACTGTCCCAACTCGTACAGTCAGAAAATACCAAAATTCCAAATCCTTGCTCCCACAATTTTAGCACACCCGCAACACTCCTGGTACATCAAGGAATCCACTAATTACACTAGAGTCCCAATTCCAGCACTAATTACCACATACAAACACGAGTACCAAACTGTCAAATTATCACCTGCAGAAAATGTCCAGAAAATTCCAATAAAAATATCACGGCGATCCTCGCGTCGATAGCTTCGCAACGGTACCTTGCACGCCCAAATCCGAGTTCTGTACACCAAGATAAAAATTCAGCAAGAGGGCACTCTCATACAAAAATCTGGATTAAGGGCTGATTACTGTTCACAGAGAAATCCTTAATTTTCACCTCGAAAGAAAATTCACAAAAATCCAATAAAAATACGAGCGCGTTCCTTGCGATCCGTAGATGAAAAAGTTGTATAAGCTCGTTTCCGTCAGACGCTCGTGCGCAAAGATATGGCCAAAATACTCCGCTGCTGTCAAGTAATTCCATACAGAAAAAGGGGTCACTTGTTGCCTCGAAATCCGTGCCAAAACCTCGAAACGGGAAAGCGCGACCAAAACGAAAGATGAAGTCCTACCTCTTAGGAGTCTGTCGGTGCAAGAATCGCAGGAAAATGATGTCGGGGTAGCCCAGGGGAGCAAAAACACTATCGCTGCGCCGAAGAAGAACACTAGAAAGCAACGTCGCGCCGCACCGTAAAATGGGGAACCTCGGGATTCGTGCCTCCAAAACTCCTGAAACTTGGCAGGGAGATCCAGGACTCAGAGATGAAGATTTTTGGCAAGAGGAGCTCGGGCAGAAAGTGAAGGGATTGAGAGAAAAATGCAAAAGAATGGAGCTCGGATGGGGTTTTATAGGCTGAGGGGAAAAAAAACGTTCCCTGCGCCCGGTGCACGTGCGCCCGCCAATGGCGGCGCGCCACGTGGCACCAACTCCCCGTGCACCGCGCCGTGGACCGCGCACACCGCACGCCCGCCTGTCGCGTACGGCACCCACTCCCCCTATTGCGTGGACGCGAGCACCAACACCCGCCAATGCCGTGCCGCCACGTGGACACCCCTCGGTCCACCGTACACCCAGACAATTCAGTGGACCGCGCGCCGTGAACCAACCAATGGACAACGCCACGTGGCCCATCGGTGCACGCCCCGCGCGGTGGACCGCGCGCCTGCCCGCGCCCGCCCGCGCCCTGGGCCGCCGCCTGCCGCCTGCCCGCGGCGGCGCCGCCGCCCGCCGACGCTGCCCGCCGCCGCCGGCCGCCGCCGGCGATCGCCGGCGACACTGTTCCGGCGTGAACAGTACCCGCAGCTCAAAATTGACAAGCAAATAGCCCATCTTGACCGTTTTCGCGCGCTGATTCCAAAAACGAGGTCCGTTTCGCCAAATTCCGCCTCCAAAATTTGCCGGAGGCTCCCGCAAGCGCCAAAAACTGTCAAAACTTCCGGGAGTCCGCTTTTGGACATCCGGACTCAGAATTGGGCAAACAAAAAGCCAATCTCAAGTGTTTTTCCGCGCTGAATCCAAATCCACCCTCCGTTTGGCCTAAATCCTTTTCTAAAATTCGGAAAAAGCAGCCGAAGGCCAAAACAGCTAACCAAAGCTCACAGGGTCCATCTGTGGCATCCCTTTGATGCACTATGGGCCAGATACACCATCAACAGGTGTCTAAACAGTGGATTCACGGGAAAAAGCTGCATGGGGGTTCGGGGTACTACACCCTCCCCCACTAAAAAAAGTTTCGTCCCCGAAACAAAGATAAACAAAGCAGACGTACCTCAAACTGCGGCCTCGAACAAGAAGGGGTAGGCATCTCTCATCTCTGTCTCCAGCTCCCATGTAGCCTCTCGCTCCTCATGGTTGCTCCACAGGATCTTCACATAAGGAATGGCCCGATTGCGCAATTCCCTCACCTCACGAGCAAGAATCCGCAACGGGCGCTCCTCGTAGACCAAGTCCTCGCCGATCTCCAACGAAGTGAAGTCAATCACGTGCGACGGGTCAAAAACATATCTCCTCAGAGCTGAGACGTGGAAGACATCATGAACTCCGGCCAAGCGCGGGGGTAAGGCAACTCTGTATGCCACAGGACCAACTCTGTCAAGTACCTCAAAGGGTCCAATAAAGCGGGGACTGAGCTTCCCCGCACTCCAAATCTCCGGACCCCTTTCGAGGGCGAGACCTTCAAGAAGACATGATCACCAACCTGAAACTCCAGGTCTCGCCGTCGAGTATCGCGTAGCTCCTCTGACGACTCTGGGCTGTCTCAAGATGCCGGCGAATAATCCTGACTTTTTCCTCTGCCTCCAAAAGTAACTCCGGTCCCAAAGTCCTCCTCTCACCCACGTCACTCCAATATAAGGGAGACCGACACTTGCGTCCATACAACGCTTCAAACGGAGCCATCCGGATGCTCGCCTGATAGCTGTTGTTGTACGCGAACTCAACCAAGGATAAGTGCCGGTACCACCCTCCTCCAAAATCCATAACGCACGCTCTAAGCATATCCTCGAGGGTCTGTATGGTGCGCTCTGACTGCCCATCGGTCTGTGGGTGGAAAGCGGTGCTAAACCTGAGCTGAGTCCCCAATGCAGAATGCAAACTCCCCCAAAAGCGTGATACGAATCTCGGGTCTCGATCTGACACAATCGAAGCAGGTATGCCGTGAAGCCTCACTATCTCATCCATATATAACTGTGCCAAATGCTCCAATGACCAAGTCATCTGAAACGGTAAGAAGTGCGCCGACTTGGTGAGTCTGTCAACAATAACCCAGATCGCATCTGCCCCGCTCTGCGCCCTCGGCAATCCAGTGACGAAATCCATAGTGACGTGGTCCCATTTCCACTCGGGAATTGGAAGACTCTGCAACTTGCCAGCAGGAACGCGATGCTCTGCTTTCACTTGCTGACAAGTTAAACAGTGAGCTACGAATCTCCCAATGTCCCGCTTCATTCCGGGCCACCAAAACTGTGCCTTGAGGTCCTTATACATCTTAGTACCTCCAGGGTGGACGGTATAAGGTGTATATGGGCCTCCCTCAAAATCTGATCTCTAATCTCCTGATCCATAGGCACACACACTCGGTCCCTGTACCGCAGTACTCCCGAGCTATCCACAGAAAAATCCCCTGTCTGATCCGCCTGAAGCTGCGTCCTGATCCTCGTCAAGTGGGGGTCCTCACTCTGAGTGTCCCTGATCCTCTCCAACAGAGTGGGCTGCAAGACCATAGACATGAGTCTAGCAGAGACCCCAGGGGATACTACCTCCAGCTGTAATCGCCTCATCTGCTCGACCAACGGCGCCTGCTGCGAGATCAATAAGCTCAGACTCGTCCTCCTGCTCAAAGCATCCGCCACAACATTGGCCTTGCCGGGGTGATAAAGGATACTCAGATCATAATCCTTTAGCAGCTCCAACCACCGGCGTTGCCTCAAATTCAGCTCCTTTTGGGTGAACAGATACTTCAAGCTCTTGTGATCAGTATATATCTCGCAATGCTCACCATACAAGTAATGCCGCCACAGCTTCAGAGCAAACACCACTGCTGCCAACTCCAGATCATGAGTAGGGTAATTTTTCTCATAGTCCTTCAATTGCCGCGAAGCATAGGCAATCACCCTACCCTGCTGCATCAACACACACCCCAGACCACTATGTGAGGCATCACTGTAAATCACAAATCCTTCCCCCATAACAGGGAGGGCAAGGATTGGAGCGGTCATCAATCTCTGCTTCAGCTCCTCAAAACAGCTCTGGCAAGTCTCGCTCCAAACAAACTTAACTCCTTTCCTGGTCAGACGAGTGAGGGGGGAAGAAAGCTTCGCAAAGCCTTCCACAAAACGCCGATAGTAGCCCGCCAAACCCAGAAAGCTCCGCACCTCAGTGATAGTCGTCGGCCTCGGCCAATCTCGAATAGCATCCACCTTGGCCGGATCCACCGCCACTCCAGCAGCTGAAACAACATGACCCAGAAAAGCAACCTCCCGGAGCCAAAACTCACACTTTTTGAACTTAGCATACAGCTTCTTCTCTCGCAGAAGCTGTAGCACGGTCCTCAAGTGCTCCTCGTGCTCCAAATCACTGCGGGAGTAGATCAGAATATCATCTATGAACACCACCACAAACCGGTCCAAAAACGGCTGAAAAATCCTGTTCATCAAGTCCATGAATGCGGCAGGGGCATTTGTCAACCCGAAAGGCATCACAGTAAACTCATAATGCCCGTACCGCGATCTGAAAGCCGTCTTGGAGATGTCCTCGGCCCTCACCCTCAGCTGGTGGTAACCGGACTGCAGATCGATCTTCGAGAACACCGATGCTCCCTGTAACTGATCAAACAAATCATCAATCCGGGGGAGGGGATACTTGTTCCGGATGGTCACTTTGTTTAATTCCCTATAATCCACACACAACCGCAGTGACCCATCCTTCTTCTTCACAAACAACACAGGCGCTCCCCACGGAGAAACACTGGGTCTGATAAAGCCCCTGTCCAAAAGATCCTGAAGCTGGGCCTTCAACTCTCTCAACTCAGCTGGCGCCATCCT
Organism: Tillandsia fasciculata; assembly: GCA_029168755.2. NCBI lineage: Eukaryota > Viridiplantae > Streptophyta > Magnoliopsida > Poales > Bromeliaceae > Tillandsia > Tillandsia fasciculata. The sequence continues at coordinate 258,847 of JAQOTM010000223.1, forward strand.
ATAGGGTGCCTTTGAGATTGGTGCAGTTCCAGGAACTACATCAATCACAAACTCAATCTCCCTCTCCGGCGGCATCGTCGTCAACTCAGGGGGAAATACATCCGGGAACTCGCGGACAATAGGGATATCCTCGAGTCCCAGTGCCGCCGTAGGCACCTCCACCACAGTGGCCAAAAAGGCAGTGCAACCCCTACTCATCATCCTCCTAGCTCTGGCCGAGGAAATGGTCGCTGCGAACAGCGTGCTCTGGCAGCCTCTGAAGATGAACTCCTCCTGACCTGGCTCGCGAAGAGTCACCGTCCTCTCTCTGCAGTCGATAGTGGCGGAATACCGTGACAGCCAATCCATCCCCAACACCAAGTCAAAATCATGGAGCTGCTGCAAGACAAGCAAGTCTGCAGGCAAAATCCAAGGCCCCAACCTCACCGGGCAAGCCGCACAACGCTCCACGACAAGCACACTATGATCAGGAATCCAAACCTCTAACCCATGCAATGATGCACATTCTACTAAAAGGAAGGAAAAGAAAAGCTCCGACAACAAAAGGATATGAATCCTACCACCGGAAGTAAACATACCTGCCGCAACCTGGTCAGCGATAGCAGGATCCTCCAACTGTGCTAAGCAATCATGGCCGCTCGACAAGGGCTGTCTCTCACCAGATAAGCGGGGTGGCGAAGATTGGTCTACCTGAAGATCTGTCGGTGAAGTCCCCGGTCGTGGCTGGGAAAAAGTAGGAACAGTTGCCGAGGTGGGTGCTGCAGCTGTCCTTGCGGGGCACGTGGCTCGAAAGTGCCCAGGCTGTCCACACTTGAAGCAACGACCCCACCTCGAGTCACATTTATCTGACGGGTGCTGCCCCCTGCAGAAAACACACCTACCTGACGATCGGGCCCGCCTCGGCTGCGACCCCTGCTGCTGCTGACGCTGCTGTCGTGGCCTCGATCTCCGCTGGGATGTGGTAGGGGCCAACGCCGAAGAAGGTACTACAAAGGTCGGAAGGGGGCATGTAGCTCGGATGTGACCAGGCTGTCCACAACTAAAACAACGACCATGCCTCAGTTCACAAGTACCGGCGGAATGCTGGCCCCCGCAAAAAGTGCACCTGGCAGCCTGCAGGGGCTGCCTCAACTGTCGAGACCGTCTCGGAGAACCAGCCTGTCCATCAACATCCGGGGCTGGGCGTTTCCTCTCTAAACGCCGCTCTGAAGCCCTATCTCTCCCTCCGACTACAGAATCACCCCTTTGCGCCAACAGCTGCTCCAAACGCTGGTCCTGACGAAAGCTCCTTGCCACCAAATGGGTCACTAAGGCCCGCAGTTCCCCCAGCTCGGCAGATACCGCCTGCCCAGGCTCCTCAGGGGGAGTGGGGGTACCCTCGGCGGACAAACGACGTCGGGACGACATCCTGCAACGAGAAACGACAAATCAGAAGCAAATCCCCACACGACCCAATCTAGCGAAAGTCAAAGACATCCCCCTATTTCTGTAACTTTATGTTGTCTGCAGCCAACATAATGGTTCAACAGAAATAGACTATGTCGATCACTCTTCACTCACAGGAAGAGTTAACAATAAAAATCACCGACTTTCGCAACAAGTCACGCCACTCACGCCCTATAATCCTAGGGTCTGTCCAAAAGCCTAGGGTTTCCTAAGTCCCAACTGACCTATCCCTAAGCTCTGATACCAACTTAATCTGTCACGCCCCGGGTGTAAACCAGAACCCGGGCCCGTCCACAGATCCGCCGTGCATGCGGTATTTCCCACATACACGAAGCGTCGGTAACCTGCTCAGATAAGAAATAATAATAAAAGAGCATAATAATCAGAGCTGAAATAAAACTACTGTATCTCAGACAGATGCTGGAAGTAAAAGGTACAACAGTAAAATAAATACAGGTCTCTCCCAGCTCACTACTACAAAAATACATACAGCTGGCAGAAGCCAGTCCCCAAAAAGAAATGCAAGAAAACTGTCTGAGAAGATCTGGTACCCAAAAGATAAGCAGCTACGACCCTCGGAGGCTCTCTAACTAGTCCGCGATGCGCTTGCCCCGATCAGTTGCTGATGGCCCAGCAACTCCCACAGAGGACTCTGCAAAACAAGGGAAAAGAAGGGAACAAGAAACAATGGGGGTCAGTACTACTATAAACAGTAGCCTCCCCTAGTGGGTAAAGCCTCAGCTCAGATATGCCCACCAGGTGCTCAGAGGCAAAAAGGGGAAGAAGAAAAGAAGGGATGCTGATAAATGAAGCAACTGATAAAAATGCTATCCCTAATATGCCTCTAAATGACCAACCAATAAGGATGGGAAAAGTGATGCATCAGAATCAAGTAGCCTGTCATAAAGACCCAATCTGACAGCCAGTGAACACTGGCACTGCCTGCTCTGCTCTCGAACTCAAGAACCCAGAATGGTGCCCGGCGCTCACACCGTGAACTCAAGAAACCAGCATGGTGCCGGCGCTCACACGTGGAAAGCCCGGAGTGGCACTCGAGGGGAGCGACCCACACGAGTAAAATATCACTGTATCAAGTACCACTGTATCAAGTACCACTGTATCAAGTACCACTGTATCAAGTGCCACTATATCAAGTGCCACTGTATCATAATAGCAGGACTGGATCGGGACTCAAGGAAGTGGGAAAAACCCTCCACTAAAGATAGCCCGATCCCCAAAACACCCAATCTGATGCAATAGTATAAGCCGGTCAACCACCCAAGATCCGTGGTCGCCGCAACACCCTGTCAAACACCCAATCCTAAGCCGGTCAACCACCGAATCCGTGGTCGCCGCAACACCCTGACAAACTCAACCTGTCCCAAATCCCCAATACCTGCCTACACTGTCCAACATGCGCTCGAACCTGAGCGATTAAGCCGCTAGTGCCAACAATGAAAGAAGAAAGAGAAAAGCATGGTTTCTCCTAAGTCAAGTCCCAAAATAGTGTAGCAGTAAAAAGATGACATAATCATGTGACCAATTTAATCATGCATGTTCCAATATTTTATCCAATTTCCAAGTATAACGGTTTGAAGTGACATAAACTAGGGTGTCCGTCTCACATGAACAAACATCAGTTTTGCAGTCCTCTATTTCTATTTGTCTCCAAATATACAGTTTCAGAATCAAATAAGCGGTTAAATCAGTGATTAATCTAACAATCATATATTGGAGATCTGATAACAATTAATCAATTCCCTAGAGCATGCAAGTCTACCAATCAACACATTTGGCATTGTCAAAACGAGGATACTCTGATATTCCTAGTGGGCATACAAAGAGAGGAGTACAACAACCACCCACCTGAAGCGCAACTGTCCCAACTCGTACAGTCAGAAAATACCAAAATTCCAAATCCGCGCTCCCACAATTTTAGCACACCCGCAACACTCCTGGTACATCAAGGAATCCACTAAGTACACTAGAGTCTCAATTCCAGCACTAATTACCACATACAAACACGAGTACCAAACTGTCAAATTATCACCTGCAGAAAATGTCCAGAAAATTCCAATAAAAATATCACGGCGATCCTCGCGACGATAGCTTCGCAACGGTATCTTGCACGCCCAAATCCGAGTTCTGTACACCAAGATAAAAATTCAGCAAGAGGGCACTCTCATACACTAATCAGGATTAAGGGCTGATTACTGTTCACAGAGAAATCCTTAATTCTCACCTCGAAAGAAAATTCACAAAAATCCAATAAAAATACGAGCGCGTTCCTTGCGATCCGTAGATGAAAAAGTTGTATAAGCTCGTTTCCGTCAGACGCTCGTGCGCAAAGATATGGCCAAAATACTCCGCTGCTGTCAAGTAATTCCATACAGAAAAAGGGGTCACTTGTAGCCTCGAAAACCATGCCAAAACCTCGAAACGGAAAAGCGCGACCAAAACAAAAGATGAAGTCCTACCTCTTAGGAATCTGTCGGTGCAAGAATCGCAGGAAAATGATCACGGAGTAGCCCAGGGGAGCAAAAACACTATCGCTGCGCCGAGGAAGAACACAAGAAAGCAACGTCGCGCCGCACCGTAAAATGGGAAACCTCGGGATTCGTGCCACCAAAACTCCTGAGATTTGGCAGGGAGATCCAGGACTCAGAGATGAAGATTTTTGGCAGAGAGGAGCTCGGGCAGAAAGTGAAGGGATAGAGAGAAAAATGCAAAACAATGGAGCTCGGATGGGGTTTTTAGGCTGAGGGGAAAAAAAACGTTCCCTGCGCCCGGTGCACGTGCGCCCGCCAATGGCGGCGCGCCACGTGGCACCAACTCCCCGTGCACCGCGCCGTGGACCGCGCACACCGCACGCCCGCCTGTCGCGTACGGCACCCACTCCACCTATTGCGTGGACCGCGAGCACCAAGACCCGCCAATGCCGTGCCGCCACGTGGACACCCCTCGGTCCACCGTACACCCAGACAATTCAGTGGACCGCGCGCCGTGAACCAACCAATCGGACAACGCCACGTGGCCCGCCATCGGTGCACGCCCCGCGCGGTGGACCGCGCGCCTGCCCGCGCCCTGCCCGCGCCCTGGGCCGCCGCCTGCCGCCTGCCCGCGGCGGCGCCGCCGCTTGCCGACGCTGCCCGCCGCCGCCGGTTGCCGCCGGCGATCGCCGGCGACACTGTTCCGGCGTGAACAGTACCCGCAGCTCAAAATTGACAAGCAAATAGCCCGTCTTGACCGTTTTCGCGCGCTGATTACAAAAACGAGGTCCGTTTCGCCAAATTCCGCCTCCAAAATTTGCCGGAGGCTCCCGCAAGCGCCAAAAACTGTCAAAACTTCCGGGAGTCCGCTTTTGGACATCCGGACTCAGAATTGGGCAAACAAAAAGCCAATCTCAAGTGTTTTTCCGCGCTGAATCCAAATCCACCCTCCGTTTGGCCTAAATCCTTTTCTAAAATTCGACAAAAGTAGCCGAAGGCCAAAACAGCTAACCAAAGCTCACAGGGTCCATCTGTGGCATCCCTTTGATGCACTATGGGCCAGATACACCATCAATAGGTGTCTAAACAGTGGATTCACGGGAAAAAGCTGCATGGGGGTTCGGGGTACTACAGTCGCTCAGAAGGATGAGGATGCTCAACATATCTTGACATTCTTTTCCAAATTATGTAAGGGATGTTCATGTTCAACCCGACATCCTCAGAAGGATGACCTATGAGATATAAGAACAACATTCTATCCCATCTCACTACCTTTGTCTGCATGTTAGGGAGGATGTTGTAACATGTGATGAAGTTAAGAAAGCGGTACTCAAGCCGAAGGTGTTTGGATTTTACAGATTTACCATCTGCTGATTCAGTTCCTTCCAAACAAATTCCTTCTATCACGGTTTGCCACAAGGCATTTGTCAAACATCTTCCCATTAAAAAGTTGATCCCCGACCTGTTGGATTCCATTCCTAGGACTTCGCCGATTAACTGCGGAGTGATCTTAAGTGTCATCCCTTGGATATTTGTATAGAAATGCATTGAGCCACGTTCATCTTCTTGAAGATGTCTTGCATTTGTGTAAAAGGTCTTACACGATACAAACAATACCCAAGTAATTCGGGGAATCGGCAGACTTGGATGAGATTAGCTCGGTCAACCAAAGTCCCAAACTCTGGTGAGTGATTTCGGAAAGCTTCAATGTTGACATGTCGTTCACCGATGCATTCACGATGTTCAAAAGCTCTAAGGCGATCAGTGTTAACGAACACTTCTTCCACGCGAGGCGGGGAGTCAGGAACTGTTGGTTTGCTAACATCAGCATCTCGTGCTCGTCCAAAGCGTCGAGCTAGTCGTTTCCTTTTACGGAGATGGTTGATGACGTCATAGGTGCTTTTTCTGTGTCCATGGGTGCCTTTCCTTTTGATCCATCGGAAGCCTTTTCTTTAGGTTTAACGGGCATTGATTCATCATCATCCGTCAACTTGTCCCAGTCTACCTCATTATTATCTGCTTCGGTTTCTGTATCACTGATAAGATGAAATTCACCTTTTCGTTGAGGTTTTTTGGCTCTTTTCAGCTTGTTGGTTGCTCGAGTATGCACCATTGTAACCAACAAAAGAATGATCCATGAGAATGCCATTGTTGTTTGTGCTTTGTGTTTAGGAAGTGTCCTGTGAAGACCAACTCAAGAACATGAAAAATTGTTAATTTTCAAGAATTGAAAAAATTGTACCCAAACAATCATAATCATGTAGAGAAACTAAGAATCAAATTAGTTTTGCAAAAAGAATTTTAAAAATAGATCAATTCCATGTTTTTCAAAAATTCCTATTATATGCCCTAAAACCGAATTTTCAGAAATCGAAGCCCAAAAATTCGTTAATCAGAAGAAAACTAGCATATAATCAAAACTAATCCACTCAGAGTTCTTATTTCAAAAGAAATTTGATCAAAAACCATTCACAAACGAAAAAGATCCATGATTTCTACTCACGTTTTGAGAACAAGGAAAAAACTGTGAAAACCGAGATTTTGATCAATAAAACTTACTTGGAATCGAAGAACTTTGAGTTTGAAAGCTCCAAGAAGATGAATCTAGAGAGAGAAGCTCTGGGGACTTAAGAACAAAAGATTTAGGTAAAAGAAATCAAAACCCCTTTGTTCTATTAAAACCCTAGCCGTGATCCGGATCGGATCGTGAATGTGATCCGGATCGGCTACCCGCAGGAAATACCTGCGTTCGGGATCCGGATCACTTAGTCCAATCCGGATCGGCTACCACTTTTTCATCAGAAAAATTCAGAAAAAATTTCATAACATCCAGAAAAAGTATTTAAGCACTTTAGCATATCAACTTTAAACAAAAATCATCGTTTCATACAACAAGAAATAGATTATACCAAATCTATCAAAAATACTCAAAAATGAAACGAAAATTTATGGAAATTAAAACTCTTAAAGTTGAACAACTTCAATCACATCTAACATGATCTTATGCGTAATGCCTTTATCAAATCATCAATTTGGTAAAGAAAATGAAATACCAAGATCAATAGATGTTTGAAATCCCAGATAAGTTAGATAATATATTTAGACAATCTGTTGAAGAAAGTGGCTCTTTGAGCATCTTTCATCAAAAATCCCACCTTATACCAACCTTGAAATTTGACAGAGTCAAGTATTTCAACATGCATTTCATCATTTTTTTTTAAACAAAAATTTGCTTGGCATACATGGGGTATCTTTTTCCTCCATGTGGTGGTAGTTTTCACACTCCTCATTGGGATGTAACTCTTTCCACATCTTTTGAGCATATTACATTTCTTTGACTCCCCCTCAATTGGCTATCAATTATTTAATATATAAGGTATTCAACCAAAAATTGATCTCGCATTCATACTCGACTAAACAGTCAAATAAGATAATGACTATACCAAGAGATCATTGAGAGAGAAAATGACTTTGATCACTTAAAAGATGACTTAATTAACATAAATGATCATTGCAACATTGAAATATTATGATGTCAAAAGCATAATAAATTTCTAAATGCGCGAAAAGATACAATTAAAGTCAATTATGATCAATGCTCAATTAATGTCCTATGTACAAACATAGATAAAGAACAAAACACAAAAACAAAACCTAACCTAAGCAAAAGTTTCAAAAGAGGTTATTTCAAGGAAAGCATTCCAATTGCTTTTCGCAAATGAATAAAACGTTTTTGATCCAAAGGTTTTGTTAAAATGTCAGCTAATTGATCCTCAGTTGAAATATATGAAAGTTGAAGAATATTTGATTCAACTAGCTCTCTAAGAAAATGATATCTAAGTTCAATATGTTTTGTTCTAGAGTGCAACACAGGGTTTTTGAAATGTTTATAGCACTAGTGTTGTCACAAAGAATGGTTACCGAAGTTGCTGAAATCCGGAAGTCGCTCAACACGCTTTTCATCCAAATCAGTTGGGTTGAACAACTACCCGCAGAAATATACTCCGCTTCGGCAGTCGAGAGTGCTATGCAGTTTTGCTTTTTACTGTGCCATGCAACAAGGCAATGGCCAAGATAAAAGCATGCACCACTCGTGCTTTTCCGATCATCCACTGATCCTGCCCAATCGGCATCTGAGTATCCAACAATATCCAAACTTGTTCCCATAGGATACCAAATTCCGAAATTTATTGTTCCTTTGATGTATCGGATGATCCGTTTCACCGCTTTCAGGTGAACCTCCTTTGGTGCTGATTGATATCTCGCGCAAATCCCAACACTAAAGGATATATCCGGGCGACTAGCCGTGAGGTAAAGTAGACTTCCAATCATACTGCGATACAGTTTCTCGTCTACATTCTCACTATGTGATTCACTTCCAAGTCCCTTATGGCTAGTTCCCATTGGAGTCGGAAAATCCTTAGAATTTTCTAAATCAAACTTTTTGACCAACTCCATTGCATACTTGGATTGACACAAGTGAATGCCTTCATCGTTTTGTTTAACTTGTAATCCAAGAAAATAAGTCAATTCGCCCATCATGGACATCTCAAATTCGCTTTCCATGGTCTCCGCGAATTTAGAAGCATCATTATCTCTTGTTGCGCCAAATACAATGTCATCGACATAGATTTGTGCTACAATGAAATTGTTTTGATAATGCTTCACAAAGAGAGTCCTGTCAGCTCCCCCTCGAGTATAGCCCTTTTCCAAAAGGTGCTTTGTCAACCTTTCGTACCATGCTCGCGGTGCTTGTTTCAGACCGTAAAGAGCCTTTTTCAAACGAAAAACATGGTTAGGTTGTTTATGGTCTACAAAACCTTTCGGTTGAGCCACATAAACTTCCTCATTTAAAAACCCATTTAAAAAGGCGCTCTTAACGTCCATTTGAAATAATTTGATTTTAAAATGACAAGCAATCGCAAATAGGATACGAATGGACTCGAGTCTAGCTACAGGGGCGAAAGTTTCATCAAAGTCTATACCTTCTACTTGAGAGTAGCCTTGAGCAACTAGTTGCTTTGTTCCTGATGATAGTACCATCTTCATTTTTCTTGTTCTTGAAAATCCATTTGGTACCTATCACATTGTGTTGCTTCGGAGGCTTCGTTAATTCCCAGACTTTGTTTCGCTCAAATTGATGGAGCTCTTCCTGCATTGCTTCAATCCAGTAGTCATCCTGAAGAGCTTCATCGACATTCTTTGGTTCGATTTGGATACATAGCAAGCGAATCCGCAAACCAATTGTCTCCGAGTTCTAACTCCTTCTTGTGGATCTCCAATGATGTTCGATTCAGGATGATCCTTGGAGATGCGTAACGTTTGAGGTAACGGAGTACTCGGAGGTACATGAGATGATTCCTGCACATCAGATAAACTTGAAGAACCATTATGCACATCAGTTAGAAGATGCATCATCATCATAGATGTATCAGGACATAGAATTTATCAGAGAAGAAATGTTAGAAGAAGAAGCATTAGCAGGTGTATCATCATCAAGAGAGATATCGAGGGTAGATTTTTCAGATTCAAAGTGAAAAGCTTCATCTACCTTAACATTTATCGATTCTACGATCGTCTTAGATTCCAAGTTAAATACTCGATATGCTCTACTGTTTGTAGAATAACCCAAGAAAATCCCTTCGTCACTTCGAGAGTCAAATTTTCCAAGATTTTCGCGGTCACGTAAAATAAAACACCGACTCCCAAAGATACGAAAATATTTGATGTTCGGTTTTCTACAAAACCATAGTTCATATGGTGTATTTAAAGTCCCCGGGCGCAAATACACTCGATTAATTACATAGACAGCAGTGTTCACCGCTTCAGCCCAAAAATATAACGGTAGGTTCCGGCTATGAAGCATAACACGTGCCATCTCCTGTACGACCCTGTTTTTGCGCTCGACTACACCATTCTGTTGAGGTGTATAGGGTGCCGAGAATTCATGTTTAATGCCGTTGGAAGTGCAAAAATCAATGAATTTAGAATTTATGAATTCTCCACCTCTATCACTTCTAACACGAGTAATCTTTTCATTCTTTTCAATCATAATACGATGGCAAATCTCGTGAAAAGAATCAAAAGTATCAGCTTTCTCTTTTAAAAATGCTACCCAAGAATATCTAGAGAAATCATCAACCAATAAGAAAATATACCATTTACCTCCCAAAGATGGTTGACGAGTTGGCCCCATTAAATCCATGTGCAAAAGTTCCAAAGGCCGTTTTGTACCAATGTGGTTCAAGTTCTTGTGTGCAGTCCTTGACTGTTTTCCCTTTTGGCAACCGCCACACACAATGTTTTGTTCAAATGAAAGTTTAGGAACCCCCTTGACCACATCTTTGTTTGAAATTCTAGCAAGTTCCTTAAAGTTTATGTGACCTAGCCTTTCATGCCAAAGAGTTTCATTTTTCAAAGAAGCTAGGTTACACTTTTCAGAAATTTTATGTGGAACAACATAACAATTGTTTTCTGATCTAACCCCTTTTAAAAAGAAACATGGTTCTTATCAGTTACACACATTCATCAGATGAAAAATTAACTGAAAAACCATTATCACAAAGTTGACTTATGCTTATGAGGTTAGTCTTAAGGCCATCAACAAATAACACATTATTTAGAACCGGGCCATCCGGAATAGCGATAGTTCCTTTTCCAACAATCTTGGAAGACCGACCGTCTCCGAAAACAACAAGTCCTCCGGAGATTTTCTCAAAGGTTTGAAAACAGTTTTTGTCACCGGTCATGTGACGGGAACACCCGCTATCCAGATACCAAGACGAATTATCATATGCATGCAAGGAGATATTGGTAACGAGACAAGGGAAAATTTCACCTTTGCGCACCCAAACCTTTTTGGAATGCGTCGGTAATGGTCGTGAAGTTATTTTCCTAGGTGAAGGCGTCTTGTTAGATTGATTGCTGCTCCTTGATGATGTCGTCTTGCGTGGTGAACTACCAAGGCTCTTTTCCTTTGAAAAGTTTGCATTCGATTTCTGAGAAATCACCTTTTTGGTAGTCGTTGCAAGAAGTGCTTGAGTTGAGCGTTTGGCTCCCATCTTGCAATTTCTCCTTATGTGCCCTTCATAATTACTCGATTCGTTGTCCGTAGCGTTCTTCTCAACTTGGGAGGAGTTAGACACGGAATCGGAGGTACTTGCCATCAAGCACATGAAGGGTGAGGATGTGGACGCGTGGAATGCCGCTGCGTTGTCTTCTTCATCACTTGAGGATGACTCATTTGACGTTGAGTTGTCATCCCAAGTGACGACTTGCATCGCTTTCTTCTTTGCCGGATTCTTGTTGGGACACTCCGTTGCAATATGGCCGTAGCCTCGACACTTGAAGCATTGTACTTGTCCCTCTGAGCTTTTCTTATCCTTTGAGAAGTTCTCTTGCTTTCTTGACTTGTAACTTGAAGAACCCTTGCCTTTCTTCGGCTTTCCGAAGGATGGAGTTTTGCTTGAATTACCCCTTCGAAAGTTGCGACGAAACTTCCTTGTCAAGAGAGCGAGCTGCTTCTCAAAGTCCTCCATAGATAGGTTCTCGTCATCGTCTGAGGAGGATGAATCCGCGTCTTCTTCCTTTGTTGTTTTCAATGCATAACCTGAAGACTTAGAAGAGGATGCTTTTCCGAAGAATAGTTAGTAGGAAATGTCATTTCATAAGTTTGTAATGCACCAACTAATTCTTCTACACGCATTTCGTCCGGGTGTTTAATTGTTTCAATGGCTGCGACCTTTGGGCGAAATCGTTCAGGAAGAGTTCTTAAAATCTTTCTTACAACTTTAAATTCTGGAATCTTCTCTCCCAAGTTAGCACATGAGTTTACGATGTCTTGCAATCGTGTGTAATAGTCTGTGAAAGATTCATTTCTGCCATAGAAATAGAGTCAAACTTGCTCGTAAGCATTTGCAGTTTCTGAATCTTCACAAGGTTAGTTCCCTCATGCGTAACTTGAAGAACATCCCAGATTTCTTTCGCAGTCTCACATGCCGAGACGCGAGAGAACTCAGTTTGTGACAAAGCATTAAATAAAGCATTAATTCCCTTGCCATTGTAAGAAGATGAATCAATCTCTTCCTTGGTCCATTTCGACCTAGGTTTGATGGTGCGAACATCAGAAATAATTTCAGTTGGATTAGACCATCCTAATTCAATTGATTGCCACACCCGTTCGTCGATGGAAATTAAAAAGGCTTTCATTCGTACTTTCCAGTACGCATAATTTGTTCCATCGAAGAAAGGGGGTCGATTGATGTTTCCACCTTCAACCATTGTTTACAACCCTATTCCCGCTCTGATACCACTTGTTGGGTTATAAATGTAATGGATCTAAATAGGGGAAAAAAAACCTAGAGGGGGGTGAATAGGTGTAAACAATAAACACTCAAAAAATCATTGCGCTATAAAACCCAATGCGGAAATAAAAGTGACACGCAAGATTTTTACGTGGAAAAACTCCAAACCGGAGTAAAAAACCACGGGACCGATCACACGGCGAAATCCACTAGAATTAAAACACGTACAAGGTGATATAACGTACTCACAGACGACTCAACCTTTTACCATACGCTCCTAGTAGATCTTCTCCGCTCGCTCCACGACGCTTCTCGAATCCACGATCTGCGCCCAACGCTGAATCCACAGCGTCCAACGTCGAGTCCACGACGTCCGACCGAATCCACGGTCTTCACCCAGTAGCACGCTTCGAATCCACGAACGTACCTCGCTTCGAATCCACGAAAGCGGTTGCACCTTGAATCCACAAGGCCACGCGAGTCCACGCGCCGATTTTTGGGAAAATCGTTGTTTTTGGGTGGTGATGATCCGCCGAATACTTAGATTAGAAATAGATCGGAAATACCATCTAAGTATTCATTAATTTGATTCTACTCAAAATCTGAGTTTGGAAAACCTAGAATCAAATCAATCAATATAGATGAAGAAACATAGAATTAAATCTATTGATTTCCTTTCTTCTCTATATATGGATTTATCTTTCCATTCATTCATGCGTTGTATTTTTGGTTGGTTACCCTAACAAATGAATCATAGGGTCTATTTATAGGTTAGAAACCATTGGATGACGATAAATATCAAAAACTAACCTTTTCTGAAATTTTACAGGACGACGATCCGGATCGGATTTACTGCGATCCGGATTGCCGTAACGAGATTGACAATTCCAGAAAAACAGGGGTTCGGGATCCGGATTGAAATGCCCGATCCGGATCGTTCATGAATTTCAGCAAAAACCAATGTTCGGGATCCGGATCAGAATTGGCTTGGATCCGGATTGGATTTGCATATGAACCAACACCCTTCGGGATCCGGATTGGATTGGCTGATCCGGATCCTGAACATGTTCCATGTCCAGTTTTTGATTTTTATGCAACTAAAAATTCATCCAAGTGTTTCTACACTATGAGAAGTATTCGGATCACCAAAAATATTTAGTTAAACGTACCTGATCCTTTTGAATTCTTCTCTCTTGAGATTGAGGTATATGATTCAAACTTTCTTCATCTTCAATCTTCAAGACTTAGACACTTTCACGAAATACGCCAACTCAAATTCCATAACAGATTGGATTAATGGAAAGTGAATTAATTGGAAAGTGAATTAATTAGAAGAGATTGGATTAATGGAAAGTGAATTAATTGGAAAGTGAATTAATTGGTTGAGATTTTTTTTATTGAGATGCATTTATTATAGCCAACTACCCCCCTCCCTCTGTTGCTATTCCTCCCTTAATTAATTTGCTTCCACGTCATCTTCATCTCCTCTACATGTGAAACAGAGGATTGGGAAGAATGCAAAGGAAAGAAAGAGAGGAGAAAAAGAAGAAGAAAGAAGAAGAAGAAAATAAGGAAAAGAGAATTGGGGATTGAGCCTTGATGTTGGAACTCCCTCCTTGAGCCGAGAGGGCCGAGCGGTGAGCGCGGCGAGCGGAGCGCGCGATGGTTTTTAGATGAGGTAAGGGTAGTTTTTTTTTTGGAGTTTGGTTGTTTTATTTGGCTTGGAGGTTTAGTTGGGTTTCAGTTTGATTTTTTGTGTGCTGTCCATGGGAGCAACAGGGGGCGCTGGCTGGGGGGAGCGCACGCCGCGCGCGGCGGGTGCGTGCTGTGCACCGCGCGCTGTGCACAGCACGCGGCGGCGGCGCGCTGCGCACCGCGCGCAGCAAGCCGCGCGGCGGGCCCGGGCAGCGCAGCAGCAGTAGCAGCCGCGCTGGTGCTGCGGCGACAGCACCGCGCGCCGCGACGCATGCGTGGGCATTTCTCACGTGGGCGAGCGGAGTTTTCGTCTGCCGTTAGGCCGCAAGCGCGCACGCCGTGGCCGTGGGGTGCCCGGGTGTCGCGTGGACCTTTTTGTTGACTGTTTTGACGCGGCTTTTGTTTCTTTGCTCTCACAGGACGGCGTCTTTGTGACGGAGATCGGCTTGGGGCTTTGCGGAGCCGAATCATTTGCATGGCTCGCGGTCCTTTCAAGTGGGATGTTTTTGTGTTTGTGGTTGAGAGTGTATCTGTATTTTTATTTTTGGAAGTGCATTGAGCATGCAGGTGAGGTTGGGTTTTGGAAGTGCAGCAGAGCAAGGTAATGAGTTGGTGGTTAATTGAACATTTTATTTGTTGTGCAATGGGAGCAATTATTTATTTGGGCTGAAGCTTTGTGTAAGTGTTTTGGTGTGTGATTGGTAAGTAGGTGAACCAGAGCTTTTAAATGCACTGTGGATTATGGATGTGTCCATTGAAGCTTGTATTTTGAGAGTAAACTTTGATGTTGTGGTGGATTTATTGTGGTCAGATGCTCGATGCTGGAGCTTGGGTGTGGACTGTGTGCTGTGGGTGAGTGTTAATGTGTATGTGAACCTACAAGATACAAGTGGAAATTATAGAATTTTGGTTAAGTAAATATTAACTAGTTATGTGCCTTGGAGCTGTAGGAGGTGTTTTGTTGAGGGTGTTGTGGGTTATAGTTGGACTTATGTAATTTGGGTATGTGAGCAGTTTGTTGGATGAGCATTAATTTATTAATGTGCTGTTTGGAGCTTTTAAGTGTGCAGTGAGTTACCTATTGATGCTAGACTTGGATTTATCTATGTAGTTGGTGGGGGAGCTTCGGTGGTTTTGTATAGTGGCCGAGGAGCGAGCCGTGGCGCACAGGATTTTTGTGAAGACTGTTGGTTTTACTCGAACTTCCGAGGATTTTTCCGGACTAGCGGCACTGTGCGCGCACGCGGCACGTTCTTCGAGGTTCGTTAGTTCGAGGTTTCGGCACTTCACCGACTTCAGCTTTTGCCTGCGGAATGCGATTGAGGTGGGTTGGAATTTCTCCAAAATTTATGGAATGCCCTCTAATGCTTCTGTAAGCATATTGATCATGTTTAGCTTATTTATCATGTATGGATTATGATTAGCTGATTTTTTTTTTATATATTGATAAATCTGATAGTTGCCTAGAAAATTGTAGAATGACATTCTTGAGCCCCTGACATTTTTAGTTTGATCTAGAGGTTATTTGACACTAGACTGCAAGTTCATTTGAGATTCAGGCTGCATCTGGACCTTCATATATTTTTAGTGCACCGGTTTAAGTAAAACTCCACTTTCAAAAGGGTTTTTAACTATTAAGAACATTATGAATGGTCCAGATTATTCGAACTGATTGTGTACTCGCGCCAGAGGGCCGAGGATATTTTTAGAGCATCGTCTGTCGAGTTCTAGTGTCATGAGAGTTCTTCTTCCTTGTTGGGATCATGGGTTGTGTTTATGATTTAGTGGTGGAGGTAGTTCTCCCACTTAGTCTTGAGGATATTTGGGGTTCTGGCAGATCGAGTCGCGGAGTTTTCCGACTCAGCCATGGTCGTGCATTATCAGATTGAGTCGTTGAGGGTTCTCCGTCATAGCTGTGAGAGTGTTTGGGCTATTTCATATTGAGTCGAGGTTCTTTTCCGACTGAGTTGTGCTTTTGAGCTCGTGATACCGATCTGTTTGATCGTGGACTATAGCCTGCATGTGCCGCTTATGAGATAGTGATACAGATGAGATACTTGAGTTCGGTGGGGTCGCTCCCCTCGAGCTACCACCCGGGTGTGTGGTGATGATACCGAGCCTGACGAGGCTGCGATGATGCGACTAGTTGGTACACTAGAGTTCGCTTGTGATAGTCCGTGTGGGACGCCCTACGTAAGTCCCGTCCCAGTGAGGATGAGGTGGCAGTAGGTTTGGCGCAGGCTTGACTGGACCCTATGAGGCAGTCATTGAGATTGGGTGACATTGAGAGAGTGATGGCATAGCATGTTCATTGATGAGTTTCCCTTTGAGCATAGTACTTGAGGCATATTATTAGCAGTGTTAGTATATGCAAATCGTATCATTGGTAGAGTTTCTTTTTGAGCCGTATGATTGAGACCTCCTAGCTGTAGTTTTCTATTCAGCTTACCATTATTTATCTATCTACCTATCTATCTGCATACCTATCTGTTTGCCTCCAGTAGACTTAGTGGGCATACCGTGGATATTGGGACGGTACCCACTGAGATCTGGCTTTTGCAGTAGATCTCACACCCGCTGCGGTGACAGTGTCACGCCCCGGAGGTTTCATTCAGCGGAAGTATTTGGTAAAAAAAGGGGTTTGATTAGTGTGTCCAAAAATTTTTTTTTTGTTTGAAATTCCTTTCTCCCCGGGGCGTGCCCAGACCCGCCGCATATACAGGATCGCTCTGTAAACGGACAGAGTCTCCCCTGTATATGCACGGCGTAGCGTTTAGTACATGTTTCGAGTCACACACACAACCATTCAATCACAACAATCAGTAACATATATCATTATTCTAACCATTCAAACGTTTGGCCGATCAATTTGGAAAGGATAAATCATCAGATTTGAAAGAGCGCCCACCCGGCACTTATGGTTTGAAAAACTAGTTTTGAAATCAACATAAATCCACAGGGTTTTGAAAACGGTGCCCACACGACACCCAAGGTTTGGAAACTCATTTCGCAATCCATAAATCCCCAAGGTTTTGAAATCAGTGCCCACACGACACTTAGATTTTAAAAACGGTTTTCGCAACTTTTCTTTGGTTTTGCTTTTCTTTTTCAAATGGCCCACATAGATGAAAAGGAATGTAATGCATAAAAGAGTAACCAAATACCGACATCCACGTCGACCCCACGAGGGTATCGAGAACCTCACACGTATCAACAAAGTAAATGAAATGCGAGATAAATAAAGAAGTACTGTCCAGGGTTCCCGGCAACCCGGAAGCTCCCGCCCCGTCCTCTCCGTCGTCTACCTCTCCCTCCGCCCAGTCCCTGTCACGAAGTGGGGCGTCAGCAACGAGTAAAAATAGAGCAGGATAAAAAAAGAGCAGTAAAGCAAACCGTGACCGCAACCGGGCAACCACCCTCTCCAGAGGGAAACCACAACCTGTGCACCTATATCCTGCCATACCGGGCCCCGTCGGACAACTAAACCGACGGCCCATACCGTACCTGCACAAACCCGACCGCGTCGGACAACTAAACCGACGGGTCGCACCGCTCGCACCTCGGCGCCTCAACCCCACAACTAATAAGGGGCCCCACTACGTCACCTCGTGGGTATACACGGGTCATAGACCTCTTTTCCGGAAAAGTGCACCCCTCACGGTGGCCAAACCGTGGGTGCACGTGTTGCAGCCTCGAGCACAGTAACCACAATATATGAACGATAGTAAGATGATAACCACAAGGTATATGCAGTAATAGAAAGCAACCATAATACATGAACGATAGTAAGATGATAATCACAATGCCTATGCAATACTATGAAGTAACCGCGATACATGAACAATAATAGAGAGCAACCACAATACATGAACGATAGTAAGACGATAATCACCATGTCTATGCACTAATATGGAGTAACCGCGATACATGAACAACTATAAGATGATAATCACGAAGCATGAGCGATACATGAATTATTTAAATTAAAAGCCAACGGGGATCGACGCTAAATACCATACTTAACCCACCTGTCGTTAGTAGGTGATCACGTTCGGCTCCCTCGCGTCCCGGTACGCTCGCTCGAACCCGCACACTCACCTGTCGCAGAGGAAAGTCGGCGCTTAACTCGGATAAGGACGAAAGACCGGCGATCCGTCCGTCGCGGTTCGCGGATTCCCGCCCGCGCACGGGTCCGTGCGCGGGTTCAGCCCTGTACGGGCATCCCCGTACGCGGGGCTGGATGCGTGTCCCGGCCCCGTGCGGGTGACCCCGCACGCGGCTGGGCCGCACCCGGCCCCGTGCGGGTGTCCCCGTGCGGGTGACCCCGCACGCGGCTAGGCCGCACCCGGCCCCGTGCGGGTGACCCCGCACGCGGGCTGGGACGCGCGCCCAGCCCCGTGCGGGTGACCCCGCACGCGGGGCTGGGACGTGCGCCCAGCCCCGTGCGGGTGACCCCGCACGCGGGCTGGGACGCGCGCCCAGCCCCGTGCGGGTGACCCCGCACGCGGGGCTGGGACGTGCGCCCAGCCCGTGCGGGTGCACGGGGGCGCCGAAGGAGGGGAGGGCTTCCGCACGTGCGACGGATTCCGGGGATTCCGCCGCCAGTGTCCCTCTCCCTTCCGATCAAGAATATCAAGAACCCAAAAGAAACGGAGAGTGAAGGGGACCTCATCTCACCTTGGTTGTGTCGACGGTGGTTCGGGGAGAGAGGATCGTCCGATCTTGGGAGTCCGGTTCTACGGTGAGCGTGCGGTGTGTTCTTCCTTCTCCACGGACGGGGAAAGCTTGAGGGGGGGGCGCGTCCTCGATTCCGCTCGGGGTACGTACGCTACGGTAAGGAAAGAAGGAGGGGATTGGGGTTCCCGACCTAAGTCCCCAACTCCTATTTAATAAACAGAATCGGCGTACTTGAGCCTGAACCCAACCCAAAGCAGAAAAGTTTAGATTAAATTAAATTACCAGTCCGCTTAAATTAAAATAAATTAAATTAAATTTTGTCTCCCCCAATTAAAATTAAATTACGTTAGGTTGGTTTATCCGGGTCTGGTTTACCTTTAAAAAAGACGTGCTGAACACCCGAGCTACCGCCAACTTCAGAAAATTGTTCCGGGAGATTCCGGGGTCGGAAATCAGATCCGATCGCGCCGCCGGTCTTCATTTCGCGGGCTTTATCCTCTAAAAATTACCCGCGAGCCCCGACGGCCTGCCCAAAACAACGCACGACAAAAGTATCCCGGGCCCCTTAGCTGAAGAACGGTTCGAAAGAAGAAGGAAAAGGTCACCGGTAGTACCAAAAGGAAAGTAAACTCGCAGTTATTACACCACTCACCTCTAAAAACGAGTTTCGTCCTCGAAACTCAAACCTGGGTGGGAGTGAAGAGGTCGGGATAACACTCCCGCATTTTTGATTCCAGTTCCCAAGTTGCTTCCCGCTCCTCATGGTTGCTCCAGAGTACCTTCACGTAGGGGATGGCTCGGTTTCGCAGTGATTTGGTTTCCCTCGCCAGAATTCTCACTGGGGTTTCTTCGAAGCTCAGGTCCTCCTTAAGTTCGAGTGCAGAGGTGTCCAGGACATGTGATGGGTCGGGAAGATATTTCCGAAGCATTGATACGTGGAACACATCGTGGACTCGGTCGAGGTTTGGTGGTAGGGCGAGGCGGTAAGCTACTGGGCCAATGCGCTCTAAGATCTCGAAGGGCCCCACAAACCGTGGGCTCAGTTTGCCCTTTAACCCGAAACGCTTGATTCCTCTGGATGGTGAGACCCGCAAAAACACGTGCTCCCCTGCTTGAAATTCCAAGTCACGGCGCCTCTGATCTGCGTAACTCTTCTGTCGACTTTGGGCGGTTAGCAGGCGCTGTCTGATAAGGCGCACTTTCTCTTCAGTTTCCTCCACTAAGTCGGGTCCCAGGAGCTTCCGTTCTCCCAAGTCGTCCCAACAAATCGGGGATCGGCAGCGCCTTCCGTATAAGGCTTCGTAGGGCGCCATCTGAATGCTGGCCTGGTAGCTATTGTTGTAGGCAAATTCCACGAGGGGTAGGTAGCGTGACCAACCGGCCCCCCAGTCAAGTGCACAGGCGCGAAGCAGGTCTTCTAGGGTTTGTATCGTGCGCTCTGACTGTCCGTCCGTCTGAGGGTGGAAGGCGGTGCTGAAAAGTAATCTGGTCCCCATGGCCCGCTGGAGACTTTGCCAAAACTTCGAGACAAAGCGCGTGTCTCTATCCGAGGTGATCGACGCCGGTACCCCATGTAGTCTCACGATCTCGCTGATGTAGACTTGAGCTAACCGTTCGCGGGTCCAAGTTGTATGAACCGGCAAGAAGTGTGCTGACTTGGTTAATCTGTCGACTACGACCCAGACTGCGTCGTGGCCCTGTTGTGATCGAGGGAATCCAGTGACAAAATCCATGGTGATCTGGTCCCATTTCCACTCTGGTACCGGTAAGGGCTGTAACTTCCCTGCTGGTCGCTGGTGCTCGGCCTTTATCTGTTGGCATACTAGGCAGTGGGCCACGTGTCGCGTCACGTCTTCCTTTAGCTTAGGCCACCAGAACGTCTGTTTGAGGTCCCTGTACATCTTCGTGCCCCCCGGATGTGCCGCATAAGGGGCTCGGTGTGCCTCAGCTAGGATCTCTTCCTTCAACTCTGTTGAATTCGGCACGCAGATCCGTCCGCGGAACCGTAAGGTGCCGTCGCTTTCCACCGCAAAGTCAATCTCTTGGCCCAGTAGGATCTTGTCTCGTATGCGCTGTAGGTGTGGGTCGGTCTGCTGTCCCTCCTGGATCCTCTCGAATAACGTCGGCTTGACCACCAAGGTTAGAAGTTGCATAACCGTGCCTGCCGGCACCACCTCCAATTGCATTCGCGCGAACTCCGCGATCAGGTGGTCCTGCTTCGTTAGCGCGCTCTCCGATGCCCCTTCTTGATGCCCTTTCCTGCTCAGTGCGTCAGCTACCACGTTTGCCCTTCCGGGATGATATTGAATCGTCAAGTCGTAGTCCTTCAACAATTCGAGCCATCGCCTCTGCCGCAGGTTTAACTCTTTCTGGGTAAAGATGTATTTCAGACTTTGATGATCTGAGAAAACGTTGCAGTGGACTCCGAAAAGATAGTGCCTCCACAGTTTCAAAACGAAGACCACAGCGGCCAATTCCAAGTCGTGTATCGGGTAGTTCTTTTCGTAGTCCTTTAACTGCCTGGACGCGTAAGCGATTACCTTCCCCTGTTGCATCAGAACACCTCCCAGACCGATCCGTGACGCGTCGCAGTACACTTCATAATCCTCTCCGGGCGTCGGCAGCACAAGTATTGGTGCCCTAGTTAACCTCCTCTTGAGTTCCTCAAAGCTCTGCTGGCATTTGGCCGTCCATATGAACTTCTCTCCTTTTCTGGTCAATCGGTTTAAAGGGGTAGCGATCTTTGCGAAACCCTCAACGAAACGCCGATAATATCCTGCCAGCCCTAGAAAACTTCGTACTTCTGTCACCGACGTCGGCGGCTGCCAGTCCACCACTGCTTCCACCTTCTTGGGATCCACGGCGATTCCCTGTGCCGAGATCACATGCCCCAAAAAGCCGACTTCGCGCAGCCAGAACTCACACTTCTTGAGCTTGGCGAACAGCTTCTGCTCTCTGAGGGTTTGCAGGATTGTTCGTAGATGGTCCTCGTGCTCCTCGTCGGTGGTGGAGTAGATCAAAATGTCGTCGATGAAGACTACCACAAACCGATCCAAGAAGGGTCTGAAGATCCTATTCATCATGTCCATGAAGACTGCGGGGGCGTTCGTAAGCCCGAAAGGCATCACCGTGAACTCGTAGTGGCCGTACCGAGTCCGGAAGGCGGTCTTGGGGATGTCTTCATGTCGAACTCGGAGTTGATGATAGCCCGACTGTAGGTCAATTTTGGAAAAGACCGTCGCTCCCCGTAACTGATCGAAGAGGTCGTCGATTCTGGGTAGGGGGTATTTATTCTTCACCGTAACTTTGTTTATCCCTCTGTAGTCGATGCAGAGACGCAGGCTCCCGTCTTTCTTCCGCACGAAGAGTACCGGTGCGCCCCAGGGTGACACACTCGGTCTGATGAACCCTTTATCCAAGAGGTCTTCCAGTTGTGCTTTAAGCTCCTTTAGCTCCGCGAAGGCCATTCGGTAGGGCGCCTTCGTAATTGGCTGCGTGCCTGGTACTAGCTCGATAGGGAACTCCACCTCTCGCTCCGGAGGCATTCCGGGCAGTTCTGCGGGGAAAACATCGGGGAAGTCCCTCACCACCGGGATGTCTGCAGGTGTCGACGAGGGTCGGGTGGCCAGATCCACCGACGCTAAATAGGCCACGCATCCGCCCTCTACCAATCTTCTGGCTCGTGCCGCTGAGATGACCGCTGGGAAGGTGATGCTTTTGCCCGCCATATACACATGTTCAGGAAAACCCGGTTCTTGCAATCGCACTTGTCGCTTGTCACAGTCGATGAGCGCCTGGTACCTCGTGAGCCAATCCATGCCCAACACCGCGTCGTACTCCTTCAAGGGGATTACCACCAAATCCCATGGACAAGCTAATCGCCCAAGCTTAATCGAGCAGGCGGCCACGAAACTGACCGCCTCCAAAGTCCCCCCCGCCGTTTGCACCGTCAAGAAGTTTTGAAGGGGGGTTTCCTCGAGGTCGAGCATAAAAACGAAGTCACGAGAGATGAACGAGTGTGTTGCTCCGGTATCGAAAAGAGTTCTAGCACGGGAATTCGAAACGGAAGTAGTACCTGCAAGAGCGTCCTCCGGTGGATTGGTCCCTTGGCTGGTCATTGAGAAGACCCTCCCGCCTGGTTGTGGCTGCCGATCCTCCTCACGCCGTGGTGCGGGGGGCCTGGGAGTTGACGCCATAGGAGCTTTCCCCCGCCCTGAGAGCTGTGGCGCGGGCGTGTAAGCTCCCGAGGGTGCAGGTCCCCCGCCCAAGGGACAGTTGCGGCGGAAGTGCCCCCGTTTGCCGCATCTGAAACAGTGGTCGCCTCTTTGGGGGCACTCTCCCGCAGTATGCCCTCCCCCGCAAATCACGCAATGCCTATTTCCCGGCCTCGGCCCTCCTGGCGGCGCTCCTCGGGGTCCCGCCTGCGGTTTCCACCGTTTGGGGGCTCCGCCCCCACTCCAAGAGCCTCCTCCCTGGTTCTGCTGTTGCCGCTTCCTGTCCTCCAGTCGCGCCGAGTTCTCCCTTCTTGCGCGGGTGATGGCAAAGCCCCGCTCCACCGTGGTGGCCCTGTCGACCACTTTCTGGAATGTATGCAGGTCAGCTGCTTGCACCACTTCAAAATATTGCTCCGCAGGCCGTCCACAAACAGTTGCGCCTTATGAGCCTCGTCCCTTATGACGAACGGGACGCAGTTCGCTAGGCGGACGAACTCTCGTTGGTACTCCATGACCGTCCGGTTTCCCTGCTGGATATGGTTCAGATCATCTTCCAACTTCTTCTTGACGCTGCTGGTGAAGAAGGCCTCGAATAGCTCTTTCTTGAAAGTTTCCCAGGACGGAAAAGCGGTGCCCTTAGCAGGATCTGGGCGCACCGTCTTCCACCATAAACGGGCATTCCCCTCCAGGCAATGGACTGCCAGGGGAACCCGCTCGTCATCCTCCATGAGTAGATCTTCAAAAAGCTTCTCCATCGACCCCACCCAGTTCTCAACGACCCACGGATCAGTCGTATCTCCTTCGAACGTGGGCGGGTCGTGTTTCTTAAAGTCCTTCAAGTTGGCCCGCACTCGATCCCGCTCGGTCATCACCACACCCCCTCCACTCGTGGCGGCGGCAGCCGCGATAGGGG
Organism: Tillandsia fasciculata; assembly: GCA_029168755.2. NCBI lineage: Eukaryota > Viridiplantae > Streptophyta > Magnoliopsida > Poales > Bromeliaceae > Tillandsia > Tillandsia fasciculata. The sequence continues at coordinate 282,584 of JAQOTM010000223.1, forward strand.
TAGGCGTGACCACTGTTTCCTCCAGAACAACCCGGCTAGTTGTCCCTGGTGCCGGCCCCGTAGTCGCCGCTGGTGGTGGTGCTGTCGGTGGTGCCGCGGCGGGTGCTGTCGGCCCCGGCGGAGGGACCGGGGCGGCCGTCACTGGCGCGGCCTGCTGCTGCTGCGTCATCTGACGCACATGATCGGTGAGAGTGGCCAATTGCCCCGCCATTTCCCGCAATTGCTGCCGCAGGAGCTGGTTCTCCGCGGCCGTCGATGTTGTCGCTTCTGCCTCGGCGTCACCCGCCGACGATCTGGTACGAACCATAGCTGTCACACGCAACAGGGTCAACATCAGACCTTAACTACGACCGCGAATCACTTAGCTCGAGAAAAGACTTCAATTTCCCCCCCCGATCACTCACGTTCTACAGCCCTATGCCCTACCCATTTCATTCACTTGTAGATATGTGAGGCATTCCCACGGATGTCGGCATCAACTGTTATGATTGAATGTATTGGCTCTGATACCATCTTAATCTGTCACGCCCCGGAGGTTTCATTCAGCGGAAGTATTTGGTAAAAAAAGGGGTTTGATTAGTGTGTCCAAAAATTTTTTTTTTGTTTGAAATTCCTTTCTCCCCGGGGCGTGTCCAGACCCGCCGCATATACAGGATCGCTCTGTAAACGGACAGAGTCTCCCCTGTATATGCACGGCGTAGCGTTTAGTACATGTTTCGAGTCACACACACAACCATTCAATCACAACAATCAGTAACATATATCATTATTCTAACCATTCAAACGTTTGGCCGATCAATTTGGAAAGGATAAATCATCAGATTTGAAAGAGCGCCCACCCGGCACTTATGGTTTGAAAACTAGTTTTGAAATCAACATAAATCCACAGGGTTTTGAAAACGGTGCCCACACGACACCCAAGGTTTGGAAACTCATTTCGCAATCCATAAATCCCCAAGGTTTTGAAATCAGTGCCCACACGACACTTAGATTTTAAAAACGGTTTTCGCAACTTTTCTTTGGTTTTGCTTTTCTTTTTCAAATGGCCCACATAGATGAAAAGGAATGTAATGCATAAAAGAGTAATCAAATACCGACATCCACGTCGACCCCACGAGGGTATCGAGAACCTCACACGTATCAACAAAGTAAATGAAATGCGAGATAAATAAAGAAGTACTGTCCAGGGTTCCCGGCAACCCGGAAGCTCCCGCCCCGTCCTCTCCGTCGTCTACCTCTCCCTCCGCCCAGTCCCTGTCACGAAGTGGGGCGTCAGCAACGAGTAAAAATAGAGCAGGATAAAAAAAGAGCAGTAAAGCAAACCGTGACCGCAACCGGGCAACCACCCTCTCCAGAGGGAAACCACAACCTGTGCACCTATATCCTGCCATACCGGGCCCCGTCGGACAACTAAACCGACGGCCCATACCGTACCTGCACAAACCCGACCGCGTCGGACAACTAAACCGACGGGTCGCACCGCTCGCACCTCGGCGCCTCAACCCCACAACTAATAAGGGGCCCCACTACGTCACCTCGTGGGTATACACGGGTCATAGACCTCTTTTCCGGAAAAGTGCACCCCTCACGGTGGCCAAACCGTGGGTGCACGTGTTGCAGCCTCGAGCACAGTAACCACAATATATAAACGATAGTAAGATGATAACCACAAGGTATATGCAGTAATAGAAAGCAACCATAATACATGAACGATAGTAAGATGATAATCACAATGCCTATGCAATACTATGAAGTAACCGCGATACATGAACAATAATAGAGAGCAACCACAATACATGAACGATAGTAAGACGATAATCACCATGTCTATGCACTAATATGGAGTAACCGCGATACATGAACAACTATAAGATGATAATCACGAAGCATGAGCGATACATGAATTATTTAAATTAAAAGCCAACGGGGATCGACGCTAAATACCATACTTAACCCACCTGTCGTTAGTAGGTGATCACGTTCGGCTCCCTCGCGTCCCGGTACGCTCGCTCGAACCCGCACACTCACCTGTCGCAGAGGAAAGTCGGCGCTTAACTCGGATAAGGACGAAAGACAGGCGATCCGTCCGTCGCGGTTCGCGGATTCCCGCCCGCGCACGGGTCCGTGCGCGGGTTCAGCCCTGTACGGGCATCCCCGTACGCGGGGCTGGATGCGTGTCCCGGCCCCGTGCGGGTGACCCCGCACGCGGCTGGGCCGCACCCGGCCCCGTGCGGGTGTCCCCGCACGCGGCTAGGCCGCACCCGGCCCCGTGCGGGTGACCCCGCACGCGGCTAGGCCGCACCCGGCCTCGTGCGGGTGACCCCGCACGCGGGCTGGGACGCGCGCCCAGCCCCGTGCGGGTGACCCCGCACGCGGGCTGGGACGTGCGCCCAGCCCCGTGCGGGTGACCCCGCACGCGGGCTGGGACGCGCGCCCAGCCCCGTGCGGGTGACCCCGCACGCGGGGCTGGGACGTGCGCCCAGCCCCGTGCGGGTGACCCCGCACGCGGGCTGGGACGCGCGCCCAGCCCCGTGCGGGTGACCCCGCACGCGGGGCTGGGACGTGCGCCCAGCCCCGTGCGGGTGCACGGGGGCGCCGAAGGAGGGGAGGGCTTCCGCACGTGCGACGGATTCCGGGGATTCCGCCGCCAGTGTCCCTCTCCCTTTCGATCAAGAATATCAAGAACCCAAAAGAAACGGAGAGTGAAGGGGACCTCATCTCACCTTGGTTGTGTCGACGGTGGTTCGGGGAGAGAGGATCGTCCGATCTTGGGAGTCCGGTTCTACGGTGAGCGTGCGGTGTGTTCTTCCTTCTCCACGGACGGGGAAAGCTTGAGGGGGGGCGCGTCCTCGATTCCGCTCGGGGTACGTACGCTACGGTAAGGAAAGAAGGAGGGGATTGGGGTTCCCGACCTAAGTCCCCACTCCTATTTAATAAACAGAATCGGCGTACTTGAGCCTGAACCCAACCCAAAGCAGAAAAGTTTAGATTAAATTAAATTACCAGTCCGCTTAAATTAAAATAAATTAAATTAAATTTTGTCTCCCCCAATTAAAATTAAATTACGTTAGGTTGGTTTATCCGGGTCTGGTTTACCTTTAAAAAAAAACGTGCTGAACACCCGAGCTACCGCCAACTTCAGCAAATTGTTCCGGGAGATTCCGGGGTCGGAAATCAGATCCGATCGCGCCGCCGGTCTTCATTTCGCGGGCTTTATCCTCTAAAAATTACCCGCGAGCCCCGACGGCCTGCCCAAAACAACGCACGACAAAAGTATCCCGGGCCCCTTAGCTGAAGAACGTTTCGAAAGAAGAAGGAAAAAGGTCACCAGTAGTACCAAAAGGAAAGTAAACTCGCAGTTATTACAGACAGGTTTGAGGCAGTTGTTCCTGTCACGCCCCGGGTGTAAACCAGAACCCGGGCCTGTCTACAGATCCGCCATGCATGCGGTATTTCCCACATACACGAAGCGTCGGTAACCTGCTCAGATATAAGAAGTAGTAATAAAAGAGCATAATAATCAGAGCTAAACTAAAACTACTGTATCTCAGACAGAAGCGGAAAGTAAGTAAAGTACAACTGTAAAAATAAGTACAGATAACTCTCCCAGCTCACAACAAAATACAACCAGCTGGCAGAAGCCAGACCCAAAAGGAAGTAAAATAAAACTGTCTGAGAAGACCGGGTGACCAAAATATCCAGCTACATCTCTCGGTGGGATCGCTAACTAGTCCGCGATCCTCTTACCTCGCTCCGCTGCTGACGGTCCAGCGACTCCCACAGAGGACTCTGCAAAACAAGGGGAAAAAGAGACAAGCAAAGACAATGGGGGTAAGTACTACTATAAATAGTAGCCTCCCCTAGTGGGTAAAGCCTCAGCTCAAATATGCCCACCAGGTAAATCAGAGGCAAAAGGTGAAGAAAGGAAAGGGGGTGAAACTATGAGTGACAACTGATGAAGTGCTACCCCTAATATGCCTCTACATGATAAACCGACCAGGATGGGAATGTTACGGAATTTGAGTTGGCGTATTTCGTGAATATATTAAGTCTTGAAGATTGAAGATGAAGAAACTTTGGATCATATACCTCAATCTCAAGAAAGAAGAATTCAAAAGGATCAGGTACGTTTAACTAAATAATTTTGATGATCCGAATACTTCTTATAGTGTAGAAACACCTGGAAGAGGTTTTAATTGCTTATTCATCAAAAACTGGACATGGGACATGTTCAGGATCCGGATCGTGGCTTTCAATCCGGATCCCGAAAGGTGTTTGTTTCATACATTGCTGCAATCCGGATCACAGCTTGTGCAATCCGGATCCCGAATGGGGTGTTTTGTGAAAATGTATGAACGATCCGGATCGGGGATTATGATCCGGATCCCGAACAGGCTTTTTCTGGAAACCGCATTTGTGCTTCTGCAATCCGGATCGTGGCTTTGCAATCCGGATCGCCGTCGGTAAAACTTTCCAGAAAAGTTTGTTTTTGATCCGAATATTCTTCCTAGGGTTTCTAACCTATAAATAGCCCTTCTATTTCATTTCTAGGGCATCGGAAAATAGATCCGCATTTCGATTTGAGAAAATAGCCGAAAAGAAAAATCCACATATAGAGAAGAACGGAAATCATTAGATCTATTCTATGGTTCTTCATCTATATTGATTAGTTTGATTCTAGGTTTTTCATACTCACATCTTGAGTAGAATCAAACTAATGAATACTTAGATGGTATTTCCGATCTACTCTTGATCTAAGTATTCGGCGGATCATCACCACCCAAACAAACAACGATTTACCCAAAATCGGCGCGTGGACTCGCGTGGCCTTGTGGATTCAAGGTGCAACCGCTCTCGTGGATTCGGAGCGAGGTGCGTTCGTGGATTCGAAGCGTGCCATTGGGTGAAGACCGTGGATTCGGTTGGACGTCGTGGACTCGACGTTGGACGCTGTGGATTCAGCGTTGGGCGCGGATCGTGGATTCGAGAAGCGTCGTGGAGCGAGCGGAGAAGATCTACTAGGAGCGTATGGTAAAAGGTTGAGTCGTCTGTGAGTACGTTATATCACCTTGTACGTGTGTTAATTCTAGTGGATTTCGCCGTGTTATCGGTCCCGTGGTTTTTTACTCCGGTTTGGAGTTTTTCCACGTAAAAATCTTGTGTGTTCTTTTATTTTTCCGCATTGGGTTTTATCGCACAATGATTTTTTGAGTGTTTATTGTTTACACCTATTCACCCCCCTCTAGGTGTTTTTTCCCCTATTTAGATCCTTATTAACCTAAACCCAACAAGTGGTATCAGAGCCGGAATAGGGTTGTAAACAATGGTTGAAGGTGGAAACATCAATCGACCTCCTTTCTTTGATGGAACAAATTATGCGTACTGGAAAGTACGGATGAAAGGTTTCTTAACTTCCATCGACGAAAGGGTGTGGCAATCAATTGAATTAGGATGGTCTAATCCAACTGAAATTTTAGATGATGTTCGCACCTTAAAACCTAGGTCGAAATGGACCAAGGAAGAGATAGACTTATCTTCTTACAATGGCAAAGGGATTAATGCTCTATTTAATGCTTTGTCACAAACTGAGTTCTCTCGCGTCTCGGCATGTGAGACAGCTGTGGTGATCCTGGTTCCCATGCACTGTTTTTCCCGTGAATCCAAGTGTGGCACACCTAATGATGGTGTTTGATCCACAGTGTGTCAAAGGGACAGCACAGATGGGTCCGTGGCGGTATTTATTGTTAGTTTGGCCTTCGGCGGGATTTGCCGATTTTTTTTAGAAAAGTTTCTAGGCCAAACGGATGGCGTATTTGGATTCAGCGCGGAAAAACGCTTGAAAACGGCTATTTATTTGCCGAATTTGGAGTCCGGATGCCCAAAAACGGACTCCCGGAAGTTTCTGGTGTCTTCGGGTGCATGGGGGGAGTCGTGGACCACCGGAGCGCCACGTGGCGGGCCATCATTGGCCGGTCCGCAGCATCCGGTGCACGGAGTGGCGCGGCGGGGTGCATGAGCCCGGTGCGGGGCCACGTGGCAGGCCAGGATTAGCGGGTCTTCGGTGCGCGGTCCACGGAATGGAGGCGGCCGGTGCAGGGATTCGAGCGGCGGTGCACGGGAGCGGGCGGGAGCCACGTGTCGGCCGTGGATTGGGCGGTGCAGGGCTTCGGTCTACGGAGTTCCCCGCGCGGGTGCATGGACCCGGCGCAGGGACACGTGGCGCACGCTCGTTGGCTGGCTCACGGGAGACGGCGCACGGGGACAAGCCTGGCGCGTGTCAGGCGGCCGGTCAGGCGGCGCCGCCCGCGCGCCTGACCGCACAGTGCCAGGACGCGCGTCGCCCTCTGATTGGCGGTCGCCTGCGGGTTTGACCGCGCGGTCGGGACGCGCGTCGGCCGCTGGCGCGCCCCGCACGGCTGTTTGCTGTGCGGGATGCGCGCCGATCCCCTGTGGGGACGCGCGGCGCCTTTTGATTGGCTCCGCCTGGTCGGACGGGGCGCGTCCGACCCGGCCGAGCGGATCCGGGCCCAATTTCGGCCCGAATCCGATAAAAGTTGGTTTCTCTCCTTTTTAGCCCCTAAGGCATTGTTTGAGGTTTTTCTCCCTTCCTGTTGGAATTGGCCCGAGCTCCTCTCTAAGACAATTGTTCCTCCCACAATCCTCTATCTACTGTAGCTTCCCCGAGATTTGTTGAAGCTCGGATCCCGAGGTTTGCAAATTTTCCGGCGCGGCGCGACGATTGTTCTTGGGCTTCCTGATTCGTCGCTTCTCGGTGTTCAAGCTCCCCTGGTTCACCCCGACATCGTATTTTCACGATTTTTGCGCCGTTGGATTCCTAACAGGTAGGGCTTCAATTCCTCTTCTAATGAGTTTCCCCTGGTTCAGAGGTTTTGATGGTGATTTTATGGCTTCTTTCTGACCCTTTTTCCGTCGCGGAGTTTTCGGACAGCACCAACTTGTTTTGGCGATAACTTTGCGCTCGAGCATCGAAACAGGGCGATTCAAAAGGGGATTTGCATCTACACATCGCGAGGAGTCTACTGGAATTTTCTTGGAATTTCGTGGATTTTCCCTGAGGGTGAGGAATCCCTTTTTACAGATATTTTTACTGCTGTTTTGGGATGAAGTTATTGTTGAGATAGTCCTCTTGTCGATTTTCGTTCTCAGCACAGAAAAATCGTGGGAAAACGTGCAGGTACTCGTTTCGACCGTATCGTCGCGTAGATCGTGATAGTATTTTTCTGGAGATTTATTGGGCACATTTCGCAGGTAAAAATGGCTGAACAGTGAATCTGGTTTTTGGGGACAGAATTTTGGATTAAACTTGATTAGTAATTTGTCGGTATTCTTTGGGATCTTTGGCACAGTGTTGCGGAGGTTTTGGAGCTCGAGCGCGGACTTCGCCGTCGGACCTTGGATTTAGCGCTCGAGGTGGGTACCGTTGCTTAACCTCCCACTTATGATGTCCCCACTAGGCCTATTGGAGTTGCTTCATTATTTATTGCTAAATGAACCGAAATAAGTTAAAATGGCATTTTTATTGAGAATTGGACTTATTGTTTGGGCTACATCTTCAAATGGACTAAGTATTAGTAAACGGATAATTCTTATTAAAATATGTCATTTAATATTGGGAAAGATGATATTATTTAACCCTGTTTTAAATAACGGACTTTGCATGCTTAAACGGACATCTAGTTAGGCCACCTTTTTCTGCTACACTATCATGCTGGAATTGACTTAGGAGAAACCATGCTTTTCTCTTCTTTATTTATATTTGGGGGATAGTGCGCTCGGGTTCGAGCAGGGGCTGGGATAGTGTAGTCAGACAGTTGTGGGCTTTGGGACAGGCAGGCTGTGAGGATAGGGCATTGCGGCAACCGCGGATCTTTGGCGGTTGACCGGACAGTGGTCATTGCATCAGATTGGGATAGAGGCTTTGGGCTTTCTTTTAGTGGATGGGTTTTCCCACTTTGATCAGAGTCATGATCCAGTCCTGCTGATTTTGGTACTTGTTACCCAGGCATTATACTCGTGTGGGTCGCTCCCCTCGAGTGCCACTCCGGAGTGTGCGTCTTACAGGCTTCGAGTCTTCGAGACTCTCTTTTCCTATCGGTGTTATGCGTAGGCTGGCATACCCGATTTGGCAGGCAGAGCAGGCAGTACCAGTGCTTACTGGTGTATCGATTGGGTCTAGGCAGGCAGGCATTTACATTCTGATGCATACTTATAGCTATTCTATCTGTTAGCTCACTAGAGGCATGTAGTGGTAGCTCTATTCATCATCTGCAGTTTTATTTACAGCTTACCACCTTTGTTCATCTTTCTGCCTCTTATAGTCCTAGTGGGCACATTTGAGTTGAGGTTTACCCACTAGGAGGAGGCTACTGTTTTATAGTAGTTCTCACTCCCCACTGCATTTCTTTTGCTCTTCCCCTTTGTTTTGCAGAGTCGTCTGCGGGAGTTGCAGGACCCTCCGCAGCGGACCGAGGTAAGAGGATCGCGGACTAGATAGCGGTCCACCAGGCACCAGTTCTATTATTAGATGTACCCTGATACTCTCAGATACTCTACTTTTCATTTCTTTTTGGGTCTGGCTTCGGCCAGCTGGTTGTATTTGATTAGTGAGCTGGGAGAGACATATGTATTATTGAGAGTTTACTTTCTGCACTTTACTTTTCTACTTTATCTGAGATGTACTAGTTACTATTTAGCTCTGTTTATGCTCTTTTATTATATCATCTTTATCTGAGCAGGTTACCAGCGCTTCGTGTACACGGGAAATTCCGTGTACACGGCGGATCTGTGGACGAGCCCGGGTTCTGGTTTACCCCCGGGGCGTGACAGATTAAGTTGGTATCAGAGCTTAGGGATAGGTCAATTGGGACTTAGGAAACCCTAGGCTTTTGGCAGACCCTAGGAAGGCAGGACGTGAGTGACGTGACATTATGCGAAAGTCGGCAATTTGGTCATATATTATTTTGACTCTTCCAGGGAGTGAAGAGGGATTGGCATGTCCTATTTCTGGCGAACTATTATGTTGGCTGCAGACAACATAAGGTTACAGAAATAGGAGGATGCCTTTGACTTTCGCTAGATTGGGTCGAGTGTGGTTTCGTTACTGATCTGTGGTTTCTTGTGTGGCAGGATGCCTCCCAGGCGGCGGATTCCTACCCGGGGTACCCCTACACCCCCGGAGGGGCCGGAGCAGTCCGGATCTTCAGAGATTGCTGAGTTGAGGGCCATGGTGGCCCAGCTGGCGGAGGGTCACCGCCGGCAGGAGGAGAGGTTTGAGCAGCTGCTTGCTCAGGTTAGGGCCCCTCCCCCTACTTCTACTGAGGCCCCCGCACCACCTGTTGTACCACCGACTGTACCGCTTGTGCCTACGGCACCATCTTCGAGCAGCGGGGCCCCGGGAGCGATCCGACCTTTGACTCCCGAGGAGGAGCAGGAGTTTACTGATAAACTCACCCATTTCTGCAAGCGGGGACCGCCTAGATTTTCGGGGCGGAGCACTCACCCATGGGAGGTTGGGACTTGGCTTTCAGCAATGGAGAAGTTGTTCCGAGACTTCTTCATCGATCAGAAGTACCGGGTACACATGGCTGTGCATTGTCTGGATGGAGATGCGGATACGTGGTGGCGTCGGGTGGAGCCCCTGGAGTTTCAGATCACCCGGCAGCTACCTTGGGCAGAGTTCAAGAGGATGGTCCTGGACACTTACTTTTCCACCAGCGTGAAGAAAAAGGTAGAGGATGACCTGAAGAATCTCCAGCAGGGCGACCGGTCGGCATGGGACTACTTCCAGGAGTTTTCGCGACTGCTCAGCTGCGTTCCCTATGTCGCGAGGGATGGACCACATCAGGTGGAGCTCTTCGAGTCGGGCCTGCGCCCGGAGCTCTATACCTTGGTGCATGCGCAGAGACTACAGACCCTGGAGGAGGCGGCCGAGCATGCACAGTGGATCGAGAGAGGAGACCACGTTGTCGCCAGACGTGGGGGCCTGGTCGCTCAGGGATCTGACAGGAAGCGGCCAGCGCAGGACGATGGGGGACAGACCAGCTCCTGGAGGCCGCCCCGACCCCCGCCGCCTCAGTTCTCTGGCCGCGGGCGTTCGGAGCGGCGTGGGCATGGTGGATCTCAGAGGCCCCCACAGCACCAGCAGCAGCACTCACGACAGCAGCAGCATTCTCAGCAGCAGAGGTCGCAGTCCCGGCAGCAGGGATCTCAGCGGCAGAGGCAGCAGCAGCAGGGGAGGCAGCCCCAGACCCCAGCCAGGTGCATCTTCTGCCAGGGACAGCATTCTCCTGATACGTGTGACCAGAGGTTTGGCCGCTGTTACCGGTGCGGACAGTCGGGCCATGTTCGAGCTACTTGCCCATATGCGCCAGCACCGGCTCCTTCCTCAGCATCAGCCCCACCGGCGCCCCAGCAGCGGTCCTATGCTCCAGCGAGCAGGGCCCCTTCTTCTCATCCGGCAGACCACCGACCACCGGCATCGAGCGGGCGGGTTTATGCCGCCCAGGTTGAGGACTCCCTGGCAGCCGACCACGTGGTGGCAGGTATCGTTTTACTTTCTGGCAGTAGAGCTCGCACTTTATTTGATACCGGTGCATCACATTCTTTCATCAGTAGAGCATTTGCATCATCCCATGGACTAGAGATAGGTCGGTTGCCACGTGCATTAGAGGTACGGGTTCCGGAGCATACTTTACTTGTAGAGGAGTGTTGTTGGTCTTGCCCTGTACAGATCGAGTCGTGGATCTTGCCAGCGGACCTGATGGTCCTGAGTCAGCTGCGAGACTTTGATATGGTACTTGGGATGGACTGGCTGACTCGCTATTATGCGACTATTGATTGTGCCGCGAGGACGGTGACTTTTAGCGAGCCAGGCCAGGAGGTGATTGTGTACAGAGGATGCCAGAGTACTTTCTTCGCCGCGATAGTTTCGACTTCTCGTGCGAGGCAGATGATGCGCAGTGGATGCGTGGCCTTTTTGGCCAGTGTGGTTGAGGGGCCTACGGCGGCACCGGGACTCGCGGATATCCCTATAGTCCACGAGTTCCCGGATGTTTTCCCACCAGAGCTGACTAGTATGCCGCCGGATAGGGAGATCGAGTTTTTGATTGACGTAGTCCCAGGAACTGCGCCAATCTCCAAGGCCCCTTACCGAATGGCACCGGCGGAGCTGCGGGAGTTGAAGGCGCAACTCCAGGACCTATTGGATAAAGGTTTTGTGAGGCCGAGTGTATCACCTTGGGGAGCACCGGTGCTGTTCGTGAAGAAGAAGGATGGTTCACTTCGACTTTGTGTGGATTACCGGGAGCTGAATAAAGTGACCATCAAGAACAAGTACCCTTTGCCGCGCATCGATGACTTATTTGATCAGCTGCAAGGGTCTTGTGTCTTCTCTAAGATTGACTTACAGTCTGGTTACCACCAACTGAAGGTGAAGGCCGAGGATGTCCCGAAGACAGCATTCAGGACTCGGTACGGGCATTATGAGTTCACCGTCATGCCTTTTGGATTGACTAATGCCCCTGCCGCATTTATGGATTTGATGAACAGGATCTTCCGACCTTATCTTGACCGGTTTGTGGTAGTGTTCATCGATGACATCCTGATTTATTCTCGGAGCGATGTGGAGCACGAGGAGCATCTGAGGATTGTGCTGCAACTTCTGAGGGAGAAGAAGTTGTATGCCAAGTTGTCTAAGTGCGAGTTTTGGCTTCGAGAGGTTGCCTTTTTGGGCCATGTGATTTCAGCCACAGGAGTGGCGGTAGACCCGGCGAAGATTGAGGCAGTCCGAGATTGGCCCCGACCGACGACGGTAGCAGAGGTTCGCAGTTTTATGGGCTTGGCAGGGTATTACCGTCGGTTTGTGGAAGGTTTTGCGAAACTTTCCGCCCCACTCACTCGTCTGACGCGCAAAGGAATCAAGTTCATCTGGAGTGAGGATTGCCAGAGGAGCTTCGAGGAACTGAAGAGCAGATTGATGTCAGCTCCTATCCTTTCCCTCCCTGTTATGGGGAAAGGATACGTGATCTACAGTGATGCATCGCACAGTGGACTTGGTTGCGTGCTGATGCAGGAGGGTAAGGTAATCGCTTATGCTTCGCGGCAACTCAAGGATTATGAGAAGAATTACCCTACCCATGACTTGGAGCTAGCGGCTGTGATCTTTGCACTGAAGTTGTGGCGCCACTATCTGTATGGGGAGCACTGCGAGATTTACACCGACCACAAGAGCCTGAAATATCTGTTCACACAGAAGGAGCTCAATTTGAGGCAGCGCAGATGGTTGGAACTGTTAAAGGACTACGATGTGGACATACTCTACCATCCCGGCAAGGCAAACGTGGTCGCTGATGCCCTGAGCAGGAGAGCAGTGCAGAGCTTATCTATGATGATCACCGATCAGGCACCATTACTGGAGCAGATGAGGCGGTTAGAGCTTGAGGTAGTGTCCCCTGGGGTTTCTGCTAGACTGTTGTCCTTGGTCGTGCAGCCCACTCTGTTGGACAGGATTCGGGAGAAACAGAGTGAGGACCCCCATCTGATGAGGATTCGAGAGCAGATTCAGGCTGGCGAGACAGGGGATTTCTCAGTTGATGCTTCGGGAGTACTACGGTACAGGGACCGAGCTTGCGTGCCTATGGACTCAGAGATTCGAGAGCAGATCTTGCGGGAGGCTCATTATACACCTTATACCATCCATCCTGGTGGGACTAAGATGTATAAGGACCTCAAGGCACAGTTCTGGTGGAGCGGCATGAAGAGAGACATTGGCAGATTTGTGGCGCACTGCTTAACTTGTCAGCAAGTGAAGGCCGAGCATCGTGTACCTGCTGGCAAGTTGCAGAGTCTTCCAATCCCTGAATGGAAGTGGGATCATATCACTATGGATTTTGTCACTGGATTGCCGAGAGCTCAGACTGGAGCGGATGCGATCTGGGTGGTCGTGGATAGACTCACCAAATCCGCTCACTTCTTACCGGTTCAGATGACTTGGCCATTGGATCGACTGGCACAGATGTACTTGGCCGAGGTGGTCAGATTGCACGGGATACCCATTTCCATTGTATCGGATAGGGACTCGAGGTTTGTCTCTCACTTTTGGAGGAGTTTACAGACAGCCCTGGGGACACGGCTTCGCTTCAGCACAGCGTTTCACCCACAGACGGACGGGCAGTCAGAGCGCACTATTCAGACTCTCGAGGATATGCTGCGAGCATGTGTCCTGGATTTTGGAGGCGGGTGGTACCGACATCTCGGATTGGTTGAGTTTGCGTACAACAACAGCTATCAAGCGAGCATCCAGATGGCTCCGTTTGAAGCGTTGTATGGACGCAAGTGTCGGTCACCCCTATATTGGAGTGATGTGGGTGAGAAGAAGACTTTGGGTCCTGATCTACTGTTGGAGGCAGAGGAGAAGGTCAGACTGATTCGACGACATCTGGAGACAGCTCAGAGCCGGCAGAAGAGTTATGCTGACACCCGACGACGAGACTTGGAGTTTCAGGTGGGCGATCATGTCTTTTTGAAAGTCTCGCCGTCGAAAGGGATTCGGAGATTTGGGATTCGTGGAAAACTGAGCCCTCGTTATATCGGACCTTTTGAGGTATTGGAGCGCATTGGGCCAGTTGCCTACCGGCTTGCACTTCCTCCCAGATTGGCTAGTGTTCACGACGTGTTTCATGTATCCACCCTGAGGAGATATGTTCATGACCCGTCGCACATCATTGATTTCGCCCCACTGGAGGTTGCAGAGGACTTGAGCTATGTCGAGCGGCCACTGCGGATTTTGGACCGCGAGGTTAGAGAGCTGCGCAGCCGGGCCATCCCTTATGTGAAGGTTCAGTGGAGCAACCAGGACGAGCGCGAGGCTACTTGGGAGCTGGAGTCAGCGATGATGGATGCCCACCCCCACCTGTTCGAGGCCCCAGCTTGAGGTATGATTTTAGTTTCGAGGACGAAACTTTCTTTTAGTGGGGGAGGATGTGGTGATCCTGGTTTCCATGCACTGTTTTTCCCGTGAATCCAAGTGTGGCACACCTATTGATGGTGTTTGATCCACAGTGTGTCAAAGGGACAGCACAGATGGGTCCGTGGCGGTATTTATTGTTAGTTTGGCCTTCGGCGGGATTTGCCGAATTTTAGAAAATTTCTAGGCCAAACGGATGGCGTATTTGGATTCAGCGCGGAAAAACGCTTGAAAACGGCTATTTATTTGCCGAATTTGGAGTCCGGATGCCCAAAAACGGACTCCCGGAAGTTTCTGGTGTCTTCGGGTGCATGGGGGGAGTCGTGGACCGCCGGAGCGCCACGTGGCGGGCCCTCATTGGCCGGTCCGCAGCATCGGTGCACGGAGTGGCGCGGCTGGGTGCATGAGCCCGGCGCAGGGCCACGTGGCAGGCCGGATTGGCGGGTCTTCGGTGCGCGGTCCACGGAATGGAGGCGGCCGGTGCAGGGATTCGAGCGGCGGTGCACGGGAGCGGCGGGAGCCACGTGTCGGCCGTGGATTGGGCGGTGCAGGGCTTCGGTCTACGGAGTTCCCCGCGCGGGTGCATGGACCCGGCGCAGGGACACGTGGCGCACGCTCGTTGGCTGGCTCACGGGAGACGGCGCACGGGGCAAGCCTGGCGCGTGTCAGGCGGCCGGTCAGGCGGCGCCGCCCGCGCGCCTGACCGCACAGTGCCAGGACGCGCGTCGCCCTCTGATTGGCGGTCGCCTGCGGGTTTGACCGCGCGGTCGGGACGCGCGTCGGCCGCTGGCGCGCCCCGCACGGCTGTTTGCTGTGCGGGATGCGCGCCGATCCCCTGTGGGGACGCGCGGCGCCTTTGATTGGCTCCGCCCGGTCGGACGGGGCGCGTCCGACCCGGCCGAGCGGATCCGGGCCCAATTTCGGCCCGAATCCGATAAAAGTTGGTTTTTCTCCTCTTTTAGCCCCTAAGGCATTTGAGGTTTTTCTCCCTTCCTGTTGGAATTGGCCCGAGCTCCTCTCTAAGACATTGTTCCTCCCACAATCCTCTATCTACTGTAGCTTCCCCGAGATTTGTTGAAGCTCGGATCCCGAGGTTTGCAAATTTTCCGGCGCGGCGCGACGATTGTTCTTCGGCTTCCTGATTCGTCGCTTCTCGGTGTTCAAGCTCCCCTGGTTCACCCCGACATCGTATTTTCACGATTTTTGCGCCGTTGGATTCCTAACAGGTAGGGCTTCAATTCCTCTTCTAATGAGTTTCCCCTGGTTCTGAGGTTTTGATGGTGATTTTGTGGCTTCTTTCTGACCCTTTTTCCGTCGCGGAGTTTTCGGACAGCACCAACTTGTTTTGGCGATAACTTTGCGCTCGAGCATCGAAACAGGGCGATTCAAAAGGGGATTTGCATCTACACATCGCGAGGAGTCTACTGGAATTTTCTTGGAATTTCGTGGATTTTCCCTGAGGGTGAGGAATCCCTTTTTACAGATATTTTTACTGCTGTTTTGGGATGAAGTATTGTTGAGATAGTCCTCTTGTCGATTTTCGTTCTCAGCACAGAAAAATCGTGGGAAAACGTGCAGGTACTCGTTTCGACCGTATCGTCGCGTAGATCGTGATAGTATTTTTCTGGAGATTTATTGGGCACGTTTCGCAGGTAAAAATGGCTGAACAGTGAATCTGATTTTTGGGGACAGAATTTTGGATTAAACTTGATTAGTAATTTGTGTGTATTCTTTGGGATCTTTGGCACAGTGTTGCGGAGATTTTTGGAGCTCGAGCGCGGACTTCGCCGTCGGACCTTGGATTTAGCGCTCGAGGTGGGTACCGTTGTTAACCTCCACTTGTGATGTCCCCACTAGGCCTATTGGAGTTGCTTCATTATTTATATTGCTAAATGAACCGAAATAAGATAAAATGGCATTTTTATTGAGAATTGGACTTATTGCTTGGGCTACATCTTCAAATGGACTAAGTATTAGTAAACGGATAATCTTATTAAAATATGTCATTTAATATTGGGAAAGATGATATTATTTAACCCTGTTTTAAATAAAGGACTTTGCATGCTTGAATGGACATCTAGTTAGGCCACCTTTTTCTGCTACACTATCATGCTGGAATTGACTTAGGAGAAACCATGCTTTTCTCTTCTTTATTTATATTTGGGGGATAGTGCGCTCGGGTTCGAGCAGGGGCTGGGATAGTGTAGTCAGACAGTTGTGGGCTTTGGGACAGGCAGGCTGTGAGGGCAGGGCATTGCGGCAACCGCGGATCTTTGGCGGTTGACCGGACAGTGGTTATTGCATCAGATTGGGATAGAGGCTTTGGGGTTTTCTTTTAGTGGATGGGTTTTCCCACTTTGATCAGAGTCATGATCCAGTCCTGCTGATTTTGGTACTTGTTACCCAGGCATTATACTCGTGTGGGTCGCTCCCCTCGAGTGCCACTCCGGAGTGTGCGTCTTACAGGCTTCGAGTCTTCGAGACTCTCTTTTCCTATCGGTGTTATGCGTAGGCTGGCATACCCGATTTGGCAGGCAGAGCAGGCAGTACCAGTGCTTACTGGTGTATCGATTGGGTCTAGGCAGGCAGGCATTTACATTCTGATGCATACTTATAGCTATTCTATCTGTTAGCTCACTAGAGGCATGTAGTGGTAGCTCTATTCATCATCTGCAGTTTTATTTACAGCTTACCACCTTTGTTCATCTTTTCTGCCTCTTATAGTCCTAGTGGGCACATTTGAGTTGAGGTTTACCCACTAGGAGGAGGCTACTGTTTTATAGTAGTTCTCACTCCCCACTGCATTCTTTTGTTCTTCCCCTTTGTTTTGCAGAGTCGTCTGCGGGAGTTGCAGGACCCTCCGCAGCGGACCGAGGTAAGAGGATCGCGGATTAGATAGCGGTCGACCAGGCACCAGTTCTATTATTAGATGTACCCCGATACTCTCAGATACTCTACTTTTCATTTCTTTTTGGGTCTGGCTTCGGCCAGCTGGTTGTATTTGATCAGTGAGCTGGGAGAGACATATGTATTATTGAGAGTTTACTTTCTGCACTTTACTTTTCTACTTTATCTGAGATGTACTAGTTACTATTTAGCTCTGTTTATGCTCTTTTATTATATCATCTTTATCTGAGCAGGTTACCAGCGCTTCGTGTACACGGGAAATTCCGTGTAC
>JAQOTM010000670.1:0-50000 GCA_029168755.2 Tillandsia fasciculata
ATCGATTGGGTCGGAGGCAGGCAGGCATTTATGTTCTGATGCATTACTGTTAGCTATCTCTTTAGCTTGGCATATTAGAGGCATAGTAGTGGTAGTAGTTCCTGTTTTCGGCAGACATAATGCTTACCGCACTTCTTTCCTTTTGCCTCTGGTAGACCTAGTGGGTGTGTCAGGGTTTGAGGTTTTACCCCCCTAGGGGAGGCTACTGGTTTACTGGTAGTCTTACCCCCATTCTTTTTTCCTCTTTTTCTTCTCCCTTGTTTTGCAGTGTCTTCTGCGGGTGCTGCTGGGTTTTCAGCGGACGGGTCGAGGAGAGAGGACGGCTGAGTAGATCAGACTTCGAGACAGGTTGAGCGTGTTAGCTGGACTGTTGGTGTACCCGTGTTGCCTCAGACGGTGTACTTTTACTTTGGGACTGGCTTTTGCCAGCAGGTTGGATTTATTTTGGTGAGCTGGGAGAGACAGATGTATCATTTATACAGATGTATTGTATTTTATTTCCAGCTTCAGTCTGAGATGTATTAGTTTTAGTTCAGCTCTGTTTTTATTGCTCATTATTATTATCTCTTATATATCTGAGCAGGTTTGGCGCTTCGTGTACGCGGGAAATACCGCGGTGCCGGCGGATCTGTAGACGGGCCCGGGTTCCGGTTTACACCCGGGGCGTGACAGATTAAGTTGGTATCAGAGCTTAGGGATAGGTCAGTTGGGACTTAGGAAAACCCTAGGCTTTGGGGGACCCTAGGATGTTAGGGGCGTGAGAGACGTGACTTTGGCGAAAGTCGGTGATTTGGTTTTGACTCTTCCAGGGAGTGAAGAGGGATCGCATACCCTATTTTGTGGGACAGTTATGTTGGCTGCAGACAACATAACGTTACAAAAATAGGGGGATGCCTTTGACTTTCGCTAGATTGGGTCGAGTGTTTGGGGTGTGCTGATTGCGGTTTTGTCGTGGTGAGCGGTGTCTCCCCGACGTTGGGGCTCTGACCCGAGTGCACCTTGGTGCGGCTGTTGGGCCTGAGCTGGTTGTTTCGGGCCGGATACCCAGATTGGAGTCTGGGGGCTCCGGACCCGAAGGGTAGGAGTGTTGGAGGCAGATCAGCGGAGCAGCGCGGTGACACAGTTGTCGGATCAGCACAGTGTGCAGTGTCGAGCTGAGTGTGACACATTAGTCGGAAGCAGTGACACAGTTGTGGGAGCAGCAGCGTTGGTGACACAGTGTCGGAGCATGCGCGGTGACACAGTTGTCGGATCAGCACAGTGGTGCAGTTGTCGGAGCAGTGACACAGTTGTCGGAGCAGCGTGGTGACACAGTTGTCGGAGAACAGTCGTTGTGACACAGTTGTGATCAGCACAGTGGTGCAGTTGTCGGAGCAGCGTGGTGACACAGTTGTCGGATCAGCACAGTGGTGCAGTTGTCGGAGCAGTGACACAGTTGTCGGAGCAGCGCGGTGACACAGTTGTCGGATCAGCACAGTGGCGCAGTTGTCGGATCAGTGCAGTGGCACAGTTGTCGGACTAGTGAGTAGCCCTCCGTGCCGACGTTAGTGCTGGGGCACCGAGGAAGGGTGGACAGTTGACAGCAGGAAAACTGTGGGATTGCATTGAAGGAGTGAGCCAGATCTGGCGGATGAGTTGCCCGACTTGTGGGATGAGTATGGAGCCTTTGAAGGCAGGGTCTTGTTCGGTGGGGGATTGAGAGCTCTAGGGACGCCTCATTGGAGTAGGCGCGGGTATGGAGCGTGGCATTGTAGTTCCTTGGATTGGGATCTGCCGCCTGAGGCGAGTTCTGATTGAGGCGCTTGGCGCCGGGTGATGGAGGACAGGTCAGTCGGATGAGGTATTCCCGATTTCTTTTCCTGGATAGTGGATTTTGAGACCGTCAGAGCACATAGATTCCAGCGGCCAGTGTGGCGGTAGGTTTGAATTGTTCCAGGCTCTTGGGTTCGTATCTTTCGATACGAGAGGTTTTCCCTTCTTGGTGGGTAGTGTTTGGCTTCATTGTTTGGGTTAGGGGTAGGACGGTTACCTGGTGTTCGGGAGGTCGTATTCCTATCTTTTGCACCTAGGGGGAGTGTCGTGGGTCCTGCCCGGTGCGGTTGAGTCCTTGGTTGTACCTGTAGGCCTGATGGTCTTGACCTAGTTGTGGGGCTTGGTTTGGTACTTAGGACGGTTAGGCTGGCTCGGTTATTTTCTTTTCGCGGCAGCTGATTATGCTGCGAGGACGGTTTTCGTGGGAGCCAGGCCTGGAGGTGTTGGTGTACTTGGTTGCTTGAGAGTATCTTCGCCTCTTGGTTTTGACTTTGTGAGCGAGGCGGATGTCTCGTAGTGGGTGAGTAGCCTTTTGGCTGGGTGTGTTTGAGGGATCTGCGGCGGCACCAGGACTTGGAGATACCCTTTTTGGTTGTGAGTTCCTGGCTGTTCTCCTATCGGAGTTGTTGGCATGATACTAGTTTGGGAGTTGAGGACCCAACTCCAGGATTTGATGTGTTGGGATTGTGTCAGGCCAAGCGTGGCACCTTTGGGGGCGCCGGTGCTATTCTAGTTGTGGAAGGTTGGTTCACTTCGGCTTTGTGAGGACCCGTAAGAATTTGACAAAGTGATCATCGGGAGCTAGCACCCTTCTGTCAAGCTTGGAGGATTTGAGTTACCAGCTGCAAGGGTATTGGATCTTCGCGAAGGTTGTTTTACAGTCTGGTTCTCTCGACTGCTCATGGCTGAGTATTGATGCCGGAGGGTTAGGGATGTGCTTCTACATCCCGACGGTTTTGGATTAGAGATCAGAGGCTACGGGATCAGTTGGGGGACTTATATCGGATGCCTCGGGAGTACCGAGGTACTTGGATTGAGCTGGGTGTGTTGGACTTGTGGTTGGATTATCTGAGGCCCTAGCAGGGGACAGATGCTTGTACCGATGCGGACTACTTGGTAGGCGAGCGGTTAGCCCAGCTGTACCTGGTTGAGGGTGGCGTGGTTCTCTGGAGTGCTCTCCTTTATTTTGTTCCAGTTAGAGACCCGAGGATTGCATCGCGTCTCTGGAGGAGGTATTTGTCAGCCTTGGGAGCTTGAGTGGTGGATGATTGGATATTTACCCCCCTTTTGGTTGAGATTCCGTGTTGAGGAATGACTTTAGTTTCGAGGACGAAACTTTCTTTTAGTGGGGGAGGATGTGATGACCTGGATCTCCGCAGAGCTGTTGCGGTGCATTGGGGTGGCCATTGGAGGCCTACGCGGTGTGCTGGAGGTGTTTGGGGCACGATTGGACACAAGTGTTGGACTTCGGACTAAAATGGATCACGTGGGTGATCGGGTGACCCCGTCGGATGTTTAGAGGTGTTCTCGGGCGAAACGGATTTCAGATTGGGCTCGGCGCGAAATTTGGACTAAGAATACCTTTCCGGGGGCATTCGGCAATTTTTAGAGTGAGAATTTGGCGAAACGGACGTCAAATTCGGATTCAGCGCGCGAAAACGCTTCAGATGGACTATTTACTTGAATTTTTGGGGCTCGGGTTACTGTTCACGCCGGAACAGTACTTCCGGCGATCGCCGGCGCCGGCGGGCGGCGGCGGCGGGGCAGCGCCGGCGGACGGCGGAGGGCGCTCGGGCAGGCGGCAGGCGCGGCGCGGGAGGCCGCGCGGGCAGGCGCGGGGGCGCGGGCAGGCGGGCGGTCCACGCGGCGGGCGTGCACCGAGGCGGGGGGGACACGTGGCAGGTTACTACAGGCTGGCTCACAGCACTCGGTTCATGGAATATTTGGGTTGGCTCATGGTCCATGGTGCACAAGCTTGGACACGTGGCGGGTTACTAGTGGTTCGGTCCACAGGATTTCGTGCACCGGGTGCACCGAACAGTGGCGTTGACACGTGGCACTCCCTATTGGTGGGTCAACTGTGCGGGCAGGCACGGCAGGGGCGCGGCTGGGCGCGCGGGCAGGAGCTGTCGGGGGGGCCACGTGTCGCCATATCAGTGGTGCCTTCGGTGTTTCCTGTTATGTGGACACAGAGGTAATTTTGGATTTGATTTTCTGGTTTTCTATTGATTCCATCCGAGGCTCATTCAAAGGCATTTTTCTCCATCTTAGAGGCTCCATCTCCTTAGAGGTGAGAAGATGAAATCTTCATCAAGAAGAGAGGAAGCATCCTGTGAAGTTTGAGGATTTTAGGAGGCTCGGATCCCGAGGTTTGGGATTTTTCCGGCGCGGCGCGACGATCATTCTCCGGCAACCCGATTCGTCGCATTTCAGTGTTCAGGCTCCCCCGACTCACCCCGACCTCCTATTTTCGCGATTTTTGCGCCGTTGGATTCTTAACAGGTAGGGCTACGTTTCTTATTTCTACTGGTTTTTCCCCATTCCGAGGTTTTCATGGGTTTTTCGGATCATCTTGTGACCCCATTTTGCTGTGATGGAGTTTTGGACAGCGGTTCGGTATTTCGGCGATATCTCCGCAACCGGACATCGGATTGAGGCGATTCAAAAGGGGATTTGCATCTACGCATCGCAAGGAGTCTCCCTGAATTTTCTTGGATTTTTGTGGAATTTCCCTGAAGGTGAGAAACCCCTTTTTACAGAACTTTGTAGCACAGTTTTTGGGTGAATGTATTGTTCGGGGTGGTCCTCTTGTCGATTTTGGTTCTCAGCATAGAAAAATCGTGGGAAAACGTGCAGGTACTCGTTTCGACCGGTTCGTCGCGTAGATCGCAGTGGTATTTTTCTGGGAATTTCTAGAGCAGATCTCGCAGGTGAAAAAGGCTAAACTGTGGACTGATTGTAATTGGGACAGATTTTGGTGTGAGCATGGTTCATTAATTGTGCTTGTTCTTTTGGGGTATTTTGTGCAGTACCGTGGTGATCGTTGAGACCGGGCGCGGACTTCGCTGTTGGGATCAGGATTTAGCGCTCGAGGTGGGCGGTTGTTTATTGCCTCTATTTTGACATGCTCACTAGGAATATTAGAGTGATCCCCTTTATTGGACATCTTGATTAATCATGATTGGGGTTGGGTTTATGCATGCCGGTGTGGGAATAGGGTTGCTTTGATAGCGGTTAACCTTGCATGTGGAATGGAATATTTATGTTGGACTATTTGATTATCCTGTTGATGGTACTACTTGAGGGTAGATGACATGCGTAGGTGGATACTGTTAATGATTAATGCCTTTAATTATATTTCCTTGAGAACACTTGCATGCTTGTATGGACATCTAGATAGGCCATCTTTTATTGCTACACTATCATATTGGGATTTGACTTAGGAGAAACCATGATTGCTTTCTTTCTCCTTCTTATTTAGACTTTCGAGTCATGTTGCTCGGGTTCGAGCGGGGGTTTGGGATAGTGTAGCCGGGACCTTGGGGTCGGAGACAGGGTGTACTTGATGTCGGACTTGGGGGTTATTGCGGCAACCGCGGACAGTAGGCGGTTGACCGGATATCGATTATTCTACCCGATTGTGGATCTTGGATTTTGGGACAGGCAGGCTTGATGGCAGGGTATTGCGGCAACCGCGGACCTTGGGCGGTTGACCGGAGGTTGCTTATGCATCAGATTGGGTATCAGGTCTCTAGTGGATGGGGTTCCCACTATTTGTTTATCTTGCATCAGGTTGAGATCGGGTCTCCCTTTAGTGGATGGGTTTTCCCACTTTGATCAGAGTCATGATCCAGTCCTGCTGATCTATGGTACTTGTTACCCAGGCATTTACTCGTGTGGGTCGCTCCCCTCGAGTGCCACTCCGGAGTGTGCGTTTTACAGGCTTCGAGTCCTTGAGACTCCCTTTTCCCTATCGGTGTTATGCGTTGGCCAGCATACCCGATTTGGCAGGCAGGCAGGCAGGCAGAGCAGGCAGTACCAGTGCTTACTGGTGTATCGATTGGGTCTAGGCAGGCAGGCATTTATGTTCTGATGCATACAGTTAGCTATCTCTTTAGCTTGGCATATTAGAGGCATAGTAGTGGTAGTTTCCTGTTTTCGGCAGTCATCATTGCTTACCACACTTCTTTCCTTTTTGCCTCTGGTAGACCTAGTGG
This sequence comes from Tillandsia fasciculata, assembly GCA_029168755.2. NCBI lineage: Eukaryota > Viridiplantae > Streptophyta > Magnoliopsida > Poales > Bromeliaceae > Tillandsia > Tillandsia fasciculata. Next base: position 6,030 of record JAQOTM010000670.1, read on the forward strand.
GTGTGTCAGGTTTGAGGTTTTACCCACTAGGGGAGGCTACTGGTTTACTGGTAGTCTTACCCCCATTCTTCTTTCCTCTTTTTCTTCTCCCTTGTTTTGCAGTGTCTTCTGCGGGTGCTGCTGGTTTTCAGCGACGGGTCGAGGAGAGAGGACGGCTGAGTAGATAGACTTCGAGGCAGGTTGAGCGTGTTAGCTGGACTGTTGGTGTACCCGTGTTTCCTCAGACGGTTGTACTTTTACTTTGGGACTGGCTTTTGCCAGCAGGTTGTATTTATTTTGGTGAGCTGGGAGAGACAGATGTATCATTTATACAGATGTATTGTATTTTATTTCCAGCTTCAGTCTGAGATGTATTAGTTTTAGTTCAGCTCTGTTTTTATTGCTCATTTATTATTATCTCTTATATATCTGAGCAGGTTTGGCGCTTCGTGTACGCGGGAAATACCGTGTGCACGGCGGATCTGTAGACGGGCCCGGGTTCTGGTTTACACCCGGGGCGTGACAGATTAAGTTGGTATCAGAGCTTAGGGATAGGTCAGTTGGGACTTAGGAAACCCTAGGCTTTTGGCGGACCCTAGGATGTTAGGGCGTGAGAGACGTGACTTTTGGCGAAAGTCGGTGATTTGGTTTTGACTCTTCCAGTGAGTGAAGAGGGATCGGCATACCCTATTTTGTGGGACAGTTATGTTGGCTGCAGACAACATAACGTTACAAAAATAGGGGGATGCCTTTGACTTTCGCTAGATTGGGTCGAGTGTTTGGGGTGTGCTGATTTGCGGTTTTGTCGTGGTGAGCGGTGTCTCCCCGACGTTGGGGCTCTGACCCGAGTGCACCTTGGTGCGGCAGTTGGGCCTGAGCTGGTTGTTTCGGGCCGGATACCCAGATTGGAGTCTGGGGGCTCCGGACCCGAAGGGTAGGAGTGTTGGAGGCAGATCAGCGGAGCAGCGCGGTGACACAGTTGTCGGATCAGCACAGTGGTGCAGTTGTCGGAGCAGTGACACAGTTGTCGGAGCAGTGACACAGTGTCGGAGCAGTGGTGCAGTTGTCGGAGCAGCGCGGTGACACAGTTGTCGGATCAGCACAGTGGTGCAGTTGTCGGAGCAGTGACACGTGTCGGAGCAGTGACAGTTGTCGGAGCAGCGGTGACACAGTTGTCGGAGCAGCAGCGTGGTGACAGTTGTCGGATCAGCACAGTGGGCAGTTGTCGGAGCAGCGTGGTGACACAGTTGTCGGATCAGCACAGTGGTGCAGTTGTCGGAGCAGTGACACAGTTGTCGGAGCAGCGCGGGACACAGTTGTCGGATCAGCACAGTGGCGCAGTTGTCGGATCAGTGCAGTGGCACAGTTGTCGGACTAGTGAGTAGCCCTCCGTGCCGACGTTTAGTGCTGGGGCACCGAGGAAGGGTGGACAGTTGACAGCAGGGAAAACTGTGGGATTGCATTGAAGGAGTGAGCCAGATCTGGCGGATGAGTTGCCCCGACTTGTGGGATTGAGTATGGAGCCTTTGAAGGCAGGGTCTTGTTCGGTGGGGGATTGAGAGTCTAGGGACGCCTCATTGGAGTAGGCGCCGGGTATGGAGCGTGGCATTGCAGTTCCTTTGGATTGGGATCTGCCGCCTGAGGCGAGTTCTGATTGAGGCGCTTGGCGCCGGGTGATGGAGGACAGGTCAGTCGGATGAGGCATTCCCGATCTCTTTTCAGGATAGTGGATTTTGAGACCGTCAGAGCACATAGATTCCAGCGGCCAGTGTGGCGGTAGGTTTGAATTGTTCCAGGCTCTTGGGTTCGTATCTTTCGATACGAGAGGTTTTCCCTTCTTGGTGGGTAGTGTTTGGCTTCATTGTTTTGGGTTAGGGGTAGGACAGTTACCTGGTGTTCGGGAGGTCGTATTCCCTATCTTTTGCACCTAGGGGGAGTGTCGTGGGTCCTGCCCGGTGCGGTTGAGTCCTTGGTTGTACCTGTAGGCCTGATGGTCTTGACCTAGTTGTGGGGCTTGGTTTGGTACTTAGGACGGTTAGGCCGGCTCGGTTATTTTCTTTTCGCGGCAGCTGATTATGCTGCGAGGACGGTTCTCGTGGGAGCCAGGCCTGGAGGTGTTGGTGTACTTGGTTTGCTTGAGAGTATCTTCGCCTCTTGGGTTTTGACTTTGTGAGCGAGGCGGATGTCTCGTAGTGGGTGAGTAGCCTTTTGGCTGGTGTGTTTGAGGGATCTGCGGCGGCACCAGGACTTGGAGATACCCTTTTTGGTTGTGAGTTCCTGGCTGTTCTCCTATCGGAGTTGTTGGCATGATACTAGTTTGGGAGTTGAGGACCCAACTCCAGGATTTGATGTGTTGGGATTGTGTCAGGCCAAGCGTGGCACCTTTGGGGGCGCCGGTGCTATTCTAGTTGTGGAAGGTTGGTTCACTTCGGCTTTGTGAGGACCCGTAAGAATTTGACAAAGTGATCATCGGGAGCTAGCACCCTTCTGTCAAGCTTGGAGGATTTGAGTTACCAGCTGCAAGGGTATTGGATCTTCGCGAAGGGTTTTGCAATCTGGTTCTCTCGACTGCTCATGGCTGAGTATTGATGCCGGAGGGTTAGGGATGTGCTTCTACATCCCGACGGTTTTGGATTGGAGATCTGAGGTTACGGGATCAGTTGGGGGACTTATATCGGGTGCCTCGGAAGTACCGAGGTACTTGGATCGAGCTGGGTGTTGTTGGACTTGTGGTTGGATTATCTGAGGCCCTAGCGGGGACAGATGCTTGTACCGATGCAGACTACTTGATAGCCGAGCAGTTAGCCCAGCTGTACCTAGTTGAGGTGGCGTGGTCCTCTGGAGTGTTCTCCTTTGTTTCGTTCTGGTTAGAGACCCAAGGATTGCATCGCGTCTCTGGATGAGGTATTTGGTAGCCTTGGGAGCTTGAGTGGTGGATGATTGGATATTTACCCCCCTGTTGGTTGAGATTCCGTGTTGAGGAATGACTTTAGTTTCGAGGACGAAACTTTCTTTTAGTGGGGGAGGATGTGATGACCTGGATCTCCGCAGAGCTGTTGCGGTGCATTGGGGTGGCATTGGAGGCCTACGCGGTGTGCTGGAGGTGTTCGGGGCACGATTGGACACAAGTGTTGGACTTCGGACTTAAATGGATCACGTGGGTGATCGGGTGACCCCGTCGGATGTTTAGAAGTGTTCTCGCGCGAAACGGATTTTCAGATTGGGCTCGGCGCGAATTTCGGATTGAAAATACCTTTCCGGGAGCCTTCGGCAATTTTTAGAGTGAGAATTTGGCGAAACGGACGTCAAATTCGGATTCAGCGCGCGAAAACGCTTCAGATGGACTATTTACTTGAATTTTTGGGCTGCTCGGGTTACTGTTCACGGCCGGAACAGTACTTCCGGCGATCGCCGGCGGCCGGCGGCGGCGGCGGGCAGCGCCGGCGGACGGCGGAGGGCGCTCGGGCAGGCGGCGCGCGGCCGCGGGCAGGCGCTGAGGGCGCGGGCAGGCGCGGCGGGGGCGCGGGCAGGCGGGCGGTCCACGCGGCGGGCGTGCACGAGGCGGGGGACACGTGGCAGGTTACTACAGGCTGGCTCACAGCACTCGGTTCACGGATATTTGGGTTGGCTCATGGTCCATGGTGCACCAAGCTTGGACACGTGGCGGTTACTTGGTTCGGTCCACAGGAATTGTGCACCGGGTGCCGAACAGTGGCGTTGACACGTGGCACTCTCCTATTGGTGGGTCAACTGTGCGGGCAGGCCGGTCAGGGCGCGTCTGGGCGCGCGGGCAGGAGCTGTCGGGGGGGGCCACGTGTCACCATATCAGTGGTTGCCTCGGTGTTTCCTGTTCTGTGGGACACAGAGGTAATTTTGGGAATTGTTTTTCTGGTTTCTATTGATTCCATCCGAGGCTCATTCAAAGGCATTTTTCTCCATCTTAGAGGCTCCATCTCCTCAAGGGGTGAGAAGATGAAATCTTCATCAAGAAGAGAGGAAGCATCCTGTGAAGTTTGAGGATTTTAGGAGGCTCGGATCCCGAGGTTTGGGATTTCTCCGGCGCGGCGCGACGATCATTCTCCGGCAACCCGATTCGTCGCATTTCAGTGTTCAGGCTCCCCCGACTCACCCCGACCTCCTATTTTCGTGATTTTTGCGCCGTTGGATTCTTAACAGGTAGGGCTACGTTTCTTATTTCTACTGGTTTTTCCCCATTCCGAGGTTTTCATGGGTTTTTCGGATCATCTTGTGACCCCATTTTGCTGTGATGGAGTTTTGGACAGCGGTTCGGTATTTCGGCGATATCTCCACAACCGGACATCGGATTGAGGCGATTCAAAAGGGGATTTGCATCTACGCGTCGCAAGGAATCTCCCTGAATTTTCTTGGATTTTTGTGGAATTTCCCTGAAGGTGAGAAACCCCTTTTTACAGAATTTTATATCGCAGTTTTGGATGAATGCATTGTTCGGGGTGGTCCTCTTGTCGATTTTGGTTCTCAGCATAGAAAAATCGTGGGAAAACGTGCAGGTACTCGTTTCGACCGGTTCGTCGCGTAGATCGCAGTGGTATTTTTCTGGGAATTTCTAGAGCAGATCTCGCAGGTGAAAAAGGCTAAACTGTGGACTGATTGTAATTGGGACAGATTTTGGTGTGAGCATGGTTCATTAATTGTGCTTGTTCTTTTGGGGTATTTTGTGCAGTACCGTGGTGATCGTTGAGACCGGGCGCGGACTTCGCTGTTGGGATCAGGATTTAGCGCTCGAGGTGGGCGGTTGTTTATTACCTCTATTTTGACATGCTCACTAGGAATATTAGAGTGATCCCCTTTATTGGACATCTTGATTAATCATGATTGGGGTTGGGTTTATGCATGCCGGTGTGGGAATAGGGTTGCTTTGATAGCGGTTAACCTTGCATGTGGAATGGAATATTTATGTTGGACTATTTGATTATCCTGTTGATGGTACTACTTGGGGTAGATGACATGCGTAGGTGGATACTGTTAATGATTAATGCCTTTAATCATATTTCCTTGAGAACACTTGCATGCTTGTATGGACATCTAGATAGGCCATCTTTTATTGCTACACTATCATATTGGGATTTGACTTAGGAGAAACCATGATTGCTTTCTTTCTCCTTCTTAGTTAGACTTTCGAGTCATGTTGCTCGGGTTCGAGCGGGGATTTGGGATAGTGTAGCCGGGACCTTGGGGTTGGAGACAGGGTGTACTTGATGTCGGACTTGGGGGTTATTGCGGCAACCGCGGACAGTAGGCGGTTGACCGGATATTGATTGTTCTACCCGATTGTGGATCTTGGATTTTGGGACAGGCAGGCTTGATGGCAGGGTATTGCGGCAACCGCGGACCTTGGGCGGTTGACCGGAGGTTGCTTATGCATCAGATTGGGTATCAGGTCTCTAGTGGATGGGGTTTCCCACTATTTGATTATCTTGCATCAGGTTGAGATCGGGTCTCCCTTTAGTGGATGGGTTTTCCCACTTTGATCAGAGTCATGATCCAGTCCTGCTGATCTATGGTACTTGTTACCAGGCATTTACTCGTGTGGGTCGCTCCCCTCGAGTGCCACTCCGGAGTGTGCGTTTTACAGGCTTCGAGTCCTTGAGACTCCCTTTTCCCTATCGGTGTTATGCGTTGGCCAGCATACCCGATTTGGCAGGCAGGCAGGCAGGCAGAGCAGGCAGTACCAGTGCTTACTGGTGTATCGATTGGGTCTAGGCAGGCAGGCATTTATGTTCTGATGCATACTGTTAGCTATCTCTTTAGCTTGGCATATTAGAGGCATAGTAGTGGTAGTTTCCTGTTTTCGGCAGACATCATTGCTTACCGCACTTCTTTCCTTTTTGCCTCTGGTAGACCTAGTGGGTGTGTCAGGGTTTGAGGTTTTACCCACTAGGGGAGGCTACTGGTTTACTGGTAGTCTTACCCCCATTCTTTTTTCCTCTTTTTCTTCTCCCTTGTTTTGCAGTGTCTTCTGCGGGTGCTGCTGGGTTTTCAGCGACGGGTCGAGGAGAGAGGACGGCTGAGTAGATAGACTTCGAGACAGGTTGAGCGTGTTAGCTGGACTGTTGGTGTACCCGTGTTTCCTCAGACGGTTGTACTTTTACTTTGGGACTGGCTTTTGCCAGCAGGTTGTATTTATTTTGGTGAGCTGGGAGAGACAGATGTATCGTTTATACAGATGTATTATATTTTATTTCCAGCTTCAGTCTGAGATGTATTAGTTTTAGTTCAGCTCTGTCTTTTATTGCTCATTTATTATTATCTCTTATATATCTGAGCAGGTTTGGCGCTTCGTGTACGCGGGAAATACCGCGTGCACGGCGGATCTGTAGACGGGCCCGGGTTCCGGTTTACACCCGGGGCGTGACACTGTGAGCGTGGGAACCCAGTGATAAAATCCATGGTAATTTGATCCCACTTCCATTCTGGCACTAGTAACGGCTGTAGTTTTCCTGCGGGTCGCTGATGTTCCGCCTTTATCTGTTGACATACTAGGCAGTGTGCTACATGTCGTGTCACATCCATCTTCAGTTTCGGCCACCAAAAGGTCTGCTTGAGGTCCCTATACATCTTCGTGCCCCCGGGATGCGCCGCATAAGGGGCGCGGTGTGCCTCTGCCAAGATTTCCTCCTTTAATTCCGTTGAATCCGGCACGCAAATCCGCCCGCGGAATCGTAGGGTGTTGTCGGCTTCCACTGAGAAGTCGTTCTCTTGGTCTGGGGAGATCTTGTCTCGTACGAGCTGCAAGTGGGGGTCGGTCTGTTGCCCTTCCCGGATCTTTTCGAACAGCGTCGGCTTGACTATCAAGGTTAGCAGCCGTGCCACCGTGCCTGCTGGTACCACTTCCAATTTCATACGCGCAAACTCGCGATCAGGCTGTCCTTCTCAGTTAATCCGCCTGCAGGTGTCGCTTCTTGCTGTGCTTTCCTACTCAACGCGTCCGCTACCGCGTTGGCTTTCCCGGGGTGGTACTGGATTGACAGGTCGTAATCCTTTAATAGCTCTAACCACCGTCTCTGCCGTAAGTTTAGCTCCTTCCGGGTGAACAGGTATTTCAGACTTTGGTGGTCCGAGAATACAATACAGTGGACACCAAAGAGATAGTGCCTCCAAAGCTTCAAAACGAACACCACTGCGGCCAGCTCCAAGTCGTGCGTCGGATAGTTCTTCTCGTATTCCTTTAGTTGTCTGGAGGCATAGGCTATTACTCTCCCTTGTTGCATCAACACACCTCCAAGGCCGATCCTTGACGCGTCGCAATACACTTCGTAGTCTTCACCGGGGGTTGGTAATACGAGCACTGGTGCCCTGGTTAGCCTTCTCTTTAACTCTTCGAAGCTTTCCTGACATCGGGTCGTCCAAATAAACTTTTCCCCTTTTCTGGTCAACCGGTTCAGAGGGGCGGCTATCTTCGAGAAGCCCTCGACGAAGCGTCGGTAGTATCCTGCCAGGCCCAAAAAGCTGCGGATCTCCGTCACTGTGGTTGGCGACTGCCAGCTGAGTACCGATTCCACCTTCTTGGGATCCACTGCGATCCCTTCCGCCGAAATCACATATCCTAGGAAGCCCACTTCGCGCAGCCAGAATTCACATTTCTTGAGCTTAGCGAACAGTTTTTGATCCCGGAGAGTCTGGAGAATCGTTCGCAAATGGTCCTCGTGCTCCTCGTTGGTGGTCGAATAGATCAAGATGTCGTCGATGAAGACCACTACGAACCGATCAATGTAAGGCCTAAAGATGCGGTTCATCATATCCATAAATATCGCGGGTGCATTCGTAAGTCCGAACGGCATCACCGTAAACTCGTAGTGGCCGTACCGGGTCCGGAAGGCAGTCTTTGGGATGTCCTTCTCCCGAACTCATAGCTGGTGGTAGCCCGATTGTAGATCTATTTTGGAGAAGACCGTCGCTCCCCGTAGTGGCCCTGTCGACCACTTGCTGAAAGGTGTGTAAATCGGCTGCTTGCACCACCTCAAAAATGTTGCTCCTCAGGCCGTCGACGAAGAGCTGCGCCTTGTGGGGCTCGTCCCTTATGACGAACGGGACGCAGTTAGCTAGTCGGACGAACTCCCGCTGATACTCCATGACCGTCCTGTTCCCCTGCTGGATGTGGTTCAAGTCATCCTCCAACTTCTTTTTGACGCTGTTGCTGAAGAAGGCCCCAAACAGCTCCTGTTTGAACGTCATCCAAGATGGGAGTGCGGCACTCTTTATAGGATCGGGGCGTACTGTCTTCCACCACAAGCGGGCGTTCCCCTCCAGGGAATGGACCGCTTGGGGAACCCGCTCGTCATCCTCCATGAGCAAGTCCTCGAATAATTTTTCCATCGATCCCACCCACTTCTCGACGACCCAAGGATCGGTCGTCTCCCCTTCGAACACGGGCGGGTCGTACTTCTTGAAGTCCGCCAGGTTGGCCCGTACCCGCTCCCGCTCAGTCAACGCGGCTGTCCCCTCCCCCGTGGCGGCGGCGGCCACGGTAGGGGAAGGCGTGACCACGGTCTCCTCCAAAGTATTCCTGCCGGTGGCTCCCGGCGCCGGTCCTGTAGTCGCCGCCGGCGGTGCCGCTGCCGGCGCAGTTGGCCCCTGCGGAGGGACCGGGGCGGCCGTCGCCGTCGCCGCCGGCTGCTGTTACGTCAACTGACGCACGTGATCCGTGAGGGTTGCCAGCTGCCCCGCCATCTCCCGCAGTTGCTGCCGCAGGAGCTGGTTCTCCGCGGACGTCGACGTCGTCGCATCTGCTCCGGCGTCCTCAGCTGATGATCTAGTACGGGCCATGTCTGTACGCACACACAACACAAGTCAGCTCTTGACTTCGTAAAAAAAAACAACGGACCACCTATCGAGAGAAAGGACTCGCATTCCCCCCCCCCCGATCACTCACGTCCTACCCTCCAATGCCCTATCCATTCCATTCATCTGTAGTCCAGTGAGGTATCCCTACGGATGTCGGCACAAACTGTTGTGATTGAAGGACCCTCTCTGATACCATCTTAATCTGTCACGCCCCGGGGGTTTTCGATCAGCGGAAACAGTCCAGAAAAGTATGAATTTAGCATGTAAATTTTTTTTTGAAAAGTTCTCTCCCCCGGTGCGTGCCCAGACCCGCCGCATATACAGGGTCACTCTGCACACGGACAGAGTCTCCCCTGTATATGCACGGCATCGCAACTAGTACAGTGTTCAAACGTAGTCCACAAATCAATCACAAGAGTTCAACATTCATACCTACATACATACATGCATTAAAACTGAAGCATTCTCACGGCCGGTCAGTTTGAAAGGATAAATTCACAATTGTTAAAAACGACGCCCACTCGGCGCCAAGCCTTTTAAAGCCAGTTTCGAAAACAACATAAAACCACAGGGTTTTAAAAACAGTGCCCACACGACACTTAGGTTTTGAAATCTCTTTTTTCGAAGTCCATAAATCCACAGGGTTTTGAAAACAGTGCCCACACGACACTTAGGTTTTGAAAACGGTTTTCGCAATTCTTTTGGGTTTGTTTCCTCTTTTCCTTTCGAAAGCGGCCAACAGAAAGAGGAAAGAAAGTTTAATAAATAAGCATAAGGTTGTCGACATCCACACCGACCCCACGAGGGTATCGAGAACCACACATAAGACTACAGTAATAAATGGAAAGCGACAATAAAGGAGGAAGTACACTACGGGGTCTCCATAGACCCAAAAACTCCAGTCTCGGCCTCACCGTCGCCTAACTCTCCCTCCGGAAGGACCCTGCCACAAAGTGGGAAGTCAGCGACAATATAAAAGTAGTAAGGAAAGCAGGAAAAAGAAGTGCGCCCAACCGTAAACTATCCGGAGCAACCACTCCCCCAAAACGGGGACAAGACCTCGCACACCTGCACAACCTAATCCGGGCACCTACCCCGGCATCCAATCGAGCACCTACCTCGGTAAACCCCGTCGGGCACCTACCCCGACGGGTCGCACCGCTCGCACCTCGGCGCCCAAACCCCCCACCTGCGGGGGCCCCCACTACGTCACCTCGTGGGTTTACACGGGTCATAGACCACTTTTCCGGAAAAGCGCACCCTTTGCGGTGGCCAAACCGCGGGTGCGCGTGCTGCTGCCTCGAGCAAAGTAACCGACAATACCAATAGTACTCAGAAATAAGGTATAACCGCTATCATGTTAGCAACATAAAGTATAATCAAGAGTAAAACTATAACCGCTATCATGTTAGCAACATAATGTATAATCAAGAGTAAAACTATAACCGCTATCATGTTAGCAACATGATGTATAATCAAGAGTAAAACTATAACCGCTATCATGTTAGCAACATAATGTATAATCAAGAGTAAAACTATAACCGCTATCATGTTAGCAACATGATGTATAATCAAGAGTAAAAGCGACCGTCGGAACCGACGCTAAGCACTAAAACAAAACCCACCTCAAACACGAAGTAGAAGACGTGCGGAAGCTCCAACTAAAATACCCTCGCCGTGTGCCCGGACAGCTACAATAAGAAGATATTTGTTAAAAACATCGTCGTGGTTAAAAACACTCAAAAACGGCGCGAAACGGGCTAAAAACGGAGCTTCTGGACCTTTTTCTGAAGATCGGTGCACGGATCCTCGCGTGGACCCGGTCCACGACTAAACGCAGCTGCGGCGCGGGCCGGGAGCACGCTACAGCGATGGACCACGGCGTCTTGGGCCGGGCCGCGCACGGGTAGGGGCGCGCGCCGGGTCCACCGTTTCTCGCTGCGGCGGCGAGCACCGGGTGCACGCCCAGGGCGTGCACCGCGCGGCCTGGCGCACGACCATGTGCGCCGGGTCTGCGCCCCCGGACCGCGATGGCGTGCGCCGGGTGCACGCCGGCCCGGTGGACCGCGCGGCCTGGCGCACGACTTTGTGCGCCAGGTCTGCGCCCCCGGGCCGCGGAGCGTGCACCGGGTGCACGCCGGCGTGTGGACCGCGGCCATAAAACCCCCAAAACGTGAACAGTATGCGCTCGTTTTCGGTTCCGGTTTCGGCCTCGCGATCACGGCGGCTCCGGCGATGACCCCGTGAACACGGTGACGGCGGCGGCGGCCTCCCGTTTAACCACGGCGGCGGCGGCCTCCGGTTTGGTCCCGAAACTCGCCTCGCACGTGACACGACACGAAAGAAAACTCACACCGAAAATCGGAAAGACCCGAACCACTCACCTCGTTTTCGCCGGTAAGGAAGGAAGGAGGAGGATCGTCCCGCTCTCGTTCGCCGTATTCCGCAGGATGTTCCTTCTCCCCGTCTCGTCGCCTCGGTTCTTCACGCCAACCGATGGAGGGGGATTACTAGGGTTCGGGTTTTCTCGCACGAGACCTAACGCACAAGAAAAAAGGAGTGGGAAAAAGCGCTAAGTCACAAACTCAAAATTAATTAGTCGTTTGGGCGCAAACCGGGGTCTGACTTACCTCGAAAAGCGTGCCAATCGCCCGACCACTTATTTGAAGCACCCGAAACTGCTAGTATCCTTCAGGAATTAATTCTGGGAGATTCTGGAGTCGGAAATCAAATCCGATCGCGCCGCCGTTCTCCGTTTCGCGATCTCTAGTGCCTAAAAATACCTGCGAGCCCCGACGGTCTGTCCAAAAAAAAGTGAATTATTAATCCAACCGCCGGACCGTTAATAGGGGTACGTAATAATGAAAAAATTAAGTAAAATCCAAATTACAATTTAAGAGCGGTTACTACAGGACCTGGCATGTACTATTTAGAGTTGTATGTATTTATTTCAGTAGTTTACTTTTCCGCTCTGATATCTGTATAGTGGTTAGTATGATCTTTTGCAGGTTAGTTGCTTCGTCCTTAAGGGCTTCCCGTATGGGCGGCGGATCTGTTGGCGGGCCCGGGTGGCAGTTTCGATGTCGGGGTGTGACAATATGGAAAAGGTTGAGTCGTAGGTTTGCGTTATATCACCTTGTACGTGTTTTAATACTTGCTCTGCTCCGACACTAACTCACTAACTCACTAACTATTTGGGTATGTGTATATTCTAACTTGCTAACAAGTGAATTGAGAACTGAGAACTGGAATAGGTAAGTTTAGATCTTAAACTTTGACACTCTGAACAATTTGAACTTCTTGTTGAATATTTTGATATGAGAATTTGAATGCTTATCATTGTGCATATAAAGACAAATGTAAACTCTCTGGTTGTTTATTGAATTAAATTCTTGAGATACTAAAGAATTTTATTTCTGTCAAGAATTGTTTTATTTGCATAGAGTACAAGATTTGAAGACTCCTAGTTGCATTTAAGTTTAGAGTTTGTATTAGGAGTTTATCTCTTGTATTTACATTTATTTGGATCGTTCATGCGTATTTTTGTTGTATGGTGATAGCAACAAAAATTATTTTTCTTTATTTTTGAGGATTGTATGTTTTGTCACGAAACCGCCAAAGGGGGAGATTGTTAAGTATTTTTGTATTGGCGTATTTCGTGAAGTGGTTTGAGTCTTGAAAATTGAAGTTGAAGACTTGTCAATCACATACATCAATCTCAAGAAGAATGGATTCAAAATTTCAGGTACGTTAAACTAAACATTTGTGATGATTTAAATACATTCTTATAGTTTAGAAATACTTGGAATAATTTTCATGGCATAAAAATAAAAAACTGGACATTTTGAGTGTTCAGGATCCGGATCAAGCACATCGAGTCCGGACCTCGAACATGGTTCAGTTCATGCAAATTTCCAGTCCGGATCAGCCTCCATCCAGTCTGGACCCCGAACGTTGAAATTCTTATTTCGCATGAACAGTCCGGATCAGACCCAATCCAGTCCGGATCCCGAACCATATTTCTAGGAATTTTCCTGGCTGTGACGACAGTCCGGATCAGACTAATTCCAGTCCGGACCGCTGTGCGGAAAAAATCTGGTTTAGGCAGTTTTTGATTCTTATCTCTTTCCAAAAGATTTCCAGCCTAGAAATAGAACCAAAAGTTCATCTTTTAGGGTAAGCCATGGAAGCCGAAAGAAGAACCACATATAGAAAAGAAAGAAAAACACGTTCTATTTCATGTTTCTTTTTCTATATTGATCAATTTGATTCAAGGGTTTTTTCAAACTCCTTATTTCTTGTAGAATCAAATTGATGAATACTTAGACGATATTTTCTTGTCTATCTATGTTTATCTAAGTATTCAAAATTATCACCACCAATAAACAACAACGATTTCCGAGAGGAACATCGGCGCGTGGATTCGCATGAAGGCCTTGTGGATTCAAGATTACGACTTCATGGATTCGGAGTTAGGCGTGTTCGTGTGATCGACACATGCTACATTGGTGACGACCGTGGATTTGGTTAGACTTTGTGGATTCGAAGTTGGATTTCGTGGATTCAAAGTTGGACGCAAATCGTGTGATCGAGGCGCGTTAAGGACTGCGGAGAAGATCTACTTGGAGCGTATGGAAAAGGTTGGATCGTAGGTTTGCGTTATATCATCTTGTATATGTTTTAATCTTAGTAGATTTTTTCGTGTGATCGGTGCCGTGGTCTTTTACTCCTGGATTGAAGTTTTCCACGTAAAATCTTACGTACTCTTTTTATTTTCCGCATTGTATTATGTTTACGCAAAAATATCTGAGTTTTATTGTTTACACCTATTCACCCCCCTCTAGATGATTTTTTTCTATTTAGATCTTTGGATCCCATAACCCACAGACCCACCGGCCGATGGTACGACCGAATGGCAACCCACTTCACGAGTGCCGAACTAGTGGTACAGTTCGGCCATGACTAAGATGCAAAAACATTGTCAACGGCGAGCCCAAGCCGACACAAGGAAAGAGGCAACGACGGCTCGACAGCCGCAGCCTGGACCGGGTGAAGCACGCTCCGTGCTTCGCACATCATCTCAGCCAAGGCCGAACGAGTACGAGGCTGGGGAGTCGAGTGCACCGCCTCGAGGCAAGTTAACCGTGTTGCAATCGGTGGCAAAAGAGCTGACGAGCGTCCGTCAGGAGCTGGACGCTCGGATTCGATCTCTTGAGGCAACAATCTGGCGCAAAGCCAACGCCTCGGGAAATCGCAACGGGCGGTTTCCAAAGGAGAGAGACGTGGAGGTCTGTCACTCCCCGGGTGTAAACCAGAACCCGGGCTCGTCTACAGATCCGCCGTGCACACGGAATTTTCCGTGTACACGAAGCGCTGGTAACCTGCTCAGATATAAAATATAATAAAGGAGCAAAAAAAAGAGCTAAACTAAAACTAGTACATCTCAGACAAATACTGGAAAAGAAAGTACAACATAGCTCTCATAAATATACAAGTGTCTCTCCCAGCTCACCAAAATAAAATACATCCAGCTGGCCGAAGCCAGACCCAAAAATAAAAGAAAAACACAATTGTCTGAGTGTACTGGGGATACATCAAAATCTACTGAACTCTAGATCAGGGAAGCAGCTAGCTAATCAACGATCCTCTTACCTCGGTCCTGGGAAGAGGGTCCCGCAGCTCCTGCAAAGGACTCTACAAAACAAAGGGGAAAAGAAGAGGGAAAAACAGTGGGGGTGAGAACTACTATAAAGACAGTAGCCTCCCCTAGTGGGTAAACCTCAACTCGAACATGCCCACTAGGACTACCAGAGGCGAAAAAGAATAAAGGTGGTAAACTATGAGTATAACTACTGATAAAAGCTACCACTAATCTGCCTCTACATGTCCAGCTAAAAAGATAGCTAAATGTATGCATCAGTACATGAATGTCTGCCTGAATAAACCCAATCGATAGACCAGTAATCACTGGCACTGCCTGCTCTGCTGTCGAACTCAAGAACTCAATCGCGGGATACAGACCGACTTCGGACCGGTGCGGTCGCATCCCAAAGTAAGTAACAGATCGGCCTCGAACCGTCCGATCGCATAAAAAGTAAGTAACAGATCGGCCTCGAACCGTCCGACCGCACACTCCGGAGTGGCACTCGAGGGGAGCGACCCACACGAGTATAATGCCTGAGTAATAAGTATCCAAGGAGAATAAGTCTGTAGGACTGGATCATGACACTGATCTATAGGGAAAAGTACCATCCACTAAAAGAACCCAAAATCCTCTCCCCGATCTGATGCAATAACAACTGTCCGGTCAACCGCCCAAAATCCGCGGTTGCCGCAATACCCTGCCATCATAGCCTGCCCGTCCCGAATCCCAAGTATCTGACTACACTATCCCAGCCCCTGCTCTAACCCGAGCATGATATCCCCTATGTCTAGATAACTGGAGAAAATAAAATCATGGTTTCTCCTAAGTCAATTCCAGCATGATAGTGCAGCAGAAAAAGGTGGCCTAACTAGGTGACCATTCAAGCATGCAAAAGTCCTTTTCTCAACAGAATAATTTCAGTGTTCCAATTCTTACAAGAATTACAGTATGCCTTTGTTTGAAGATCTGAAGTACTAACGTGCCATAAGCTAATTTATACACATGCATAAGTCTCCCAATTTATACATAAAGCATGATATGGTTTTAACCGATTATTACCTAAGGTTTAAGCAATTATTCCCATGAATTCTAATCAACTTAGCATTTGTAAGAATTACCATTTATTAGTACCTAGTCCTCTAAAGATGCAAGTGTCAACCACAAGTCCATTTCTTCCAATTAAGCATGCTATATTCATTCCACTAGTATACTAGCAACATTACATAGGACTAGCTCCAATATGCCTAGTGGGTTATCACAAGTAGGAGGTTAACAACGGTACCCACCTCGAGCGCTAAAATCCTTGTCCAAAATGCGAAACCCGCGCTCGATCCAAAAGCTCACCTCAACACTGCGAAAAATTCCCCAAAAGAAAATACACAATTTAAGCCTTCAATGATCATGAAAAATCTGTCCAAAACTGTCAATCCACAGTTTCCCCATTTTTACCTGCGAAGGGTGCTTAGAAAATTCTAAGAAAAATACCGTCGCGATCCTTGCGACGAACCGGTCGAAACGAGTCCCTGCACGACCAAAACCGAGCTTCCTACGCCGAGATACAAATTCGGCAAGGGAGGCACCCCAAACAAAATTGTGCAGAAATTCTGTACCAAAATACTACAGAGAAAGGAGATTTTCACCTTCGAAAAATATTCAGAAAAATCTGAAAAAATTCCAGGAGATTCCTTGTGAGATGTAGATGAAAAACGCCTATTGAATTACCTTGATCCGTTGCCTGAGCGCGAAGTTATAGCCAAATCAATCAGGTGCTGTCCAAAACTCCGCGAAGAAAAATGGGTCACAAAGAAGCTCGGGAAACTCAAAATTCACATGAAAACTAGGGGCAACTCAAAACATCAAAAATGAAGCCCTACCTGTCAAGAGTCCAACGGCGCAAGAATCACCCGAATCGGAGGTCGGGGTGAGCCGGGGGAGCCTGAACACTGAAAAGGGACGAATCGGGTCGTCGTTGAACAAGCGTCGCGCCGCGCCGTAAAATGGCCAACCTCGAAAAACGCGCTCCTAAAAACCTAGGGAAGGTCAGCAAGATGGGTCTCAGGTGGATGAAGATTTTTGCTTAGGGGTGCCCTGTGAAAATCCTCACAGAAAAGTGTAAAAAGGCCCCCCAATAGGCCTATTTATAGGCAGCCCAACACCACCCCCTTTTTATCGGATTCGGGCACCATTTTCGGGCGCCCGAATCCGCAAGGCCGTTCGACCGCCCGGAACTCTGCGGTGCGGCCACATGTCCCCCGCACAGTAAACAGCTGTGCGAGGCGACCGGGCGCCCGCCGCGTGGCAAGGGCCCGCTGGGGGCGGTGCATGCACCCGCCCCCTGGCCGGCCGACACGTGGCCCGCACTTGAGTGCGGGCCATGTGCGGCCGACCAGCCGCACTGTGGCGCTGCGCTGGCACGCGCCCCGAGGCACCGCCTTGCGCGCCCGTGGACCGCGTCCAGGTGAGCCGTCCAATGATAAGCCGACACGTGTCCTACGCCCGGTCCACCGGATCCGCGCGCACTCGCTGAGCCGCGACGCGTGAGCCAGCCACTCCGCGCACGCCACGTGGCCCGCCGCGCGGTCCATGCACCGCCGCACCTCCTCCGTGGACCGGGCTGCATGAGCCGGCCAATGACAGGCCGCCACGTGGCTACCGCCGATCCACGGTCAACCCCCATGCACCAATTTTCCCCGAAAACTTCCGGAAGCCCGTTTTTGGTCATCCGGACTCCGAATTTAACAAGTAAATAGCCATTTTCAAGCATTTTTCCGCACTGAATCCAAATCCAACCTCTGTTTGGCCTAATTCCTTTTCTAAGATTCGCCAAACACAGTCGAAGGCCAAATCAGCTGAAAATGTCACACAGGGTCCATCTGTGGCACCCCTTTGATGCACCATGGGCCAGACACACCAACACTAGGTGTTCTACACAGTGGATTCAACGGAAAAGCTGCATGGGGAAAACCAGAACACTACAAGGTCTCATCTACCATCTCCTCGGTCGAAGAGACCGAAGATACAAGCGGGGGGAAATCTCAGGCCGACGATGATTCGGCCGAGATAAACCTATTGGGGTGTCATACCGAAGGGATTACTGACCCGGGCTCCACTTGGGCCCGAAGGGTGAAGGCCGACCGAAAAGGGTCAGCCAGGATAGATCGACTACCACGCTCGAAGTTCAAAGTAGATAAAAGTTACGATCGGCTGGAAGGGCCGAGAGTTAGTAATATATCCGGAGCTATTCAGCTTGGACACTTCGATGACAAGGAGCCGAAAAACGGCGAAAAAGCTTTGTGTTAACGGTTGAGAATCAAAGCTGATTTATGAAGACAGGACGTAAACTCAGTTAAAAAAATTAACAATAGTACAATCTGTGTCATCTGTTTACAAAAACAAACGGATCGGAAGGCAATCCGCTGATCAATACTTAAAACACTATCATACATCGGTTTGAGAGAATGCGGAGCAAAAATACGGCAAAAAGTTTCACATTTAATGAGCCGATACATCTGAAAGCTACGAAAAAGCAAATAATAAAGTGTTTCAGAAAAGAAAAAGTTGTGGTCGACGATGTCGGCTGAGGGTAGGAACGCAAAACCACCACCAAGCCGAAGTAGGAAGGAAGCTAAGGGCGGAGGATCAAGCACCGCCTTATGGAAACTGAGACACCCGACCATCACGATGTTGACAGGTCTCGAACATCTTGAGTTCCTACTGTCACGCCCCGGGGTCGAAACTGCGACCCGAGCTCGCTAACAGATCCGTCGCCTATACGGTGAACCCCGTATAGACGAAGCGTCTAACCTGCAAAAGAAAGATGCTATACTAAATAGATATCAGAGCTGGAAGTAAACTGCTAGAAATAAAATATAATACAACACAAAGTCCTTACCAAAAGTACATAAGTCACTCAGAATAAAAATCAAAAAGTACAACTCTATACCTCACTACAAGGTCTCTCAACAAGAATTCTCAAAATATAAAAAGGGTACATCTACTCTCTGGACGACGACTTGTAGGGATCTAGCTCGCGACTCCCTTACCTCGATCTGAAGAAGCAGCAGTAGGAGCAACAGGAACAGGAGCAGACGTCCCTGGAGAAAAAGACACCACGACGGGTGTGAGAACTACATCCCACAGTAGTTCTCAGTGGGTGCCGTCAACAAGCCCAACGGTCTTCCCACTAAGTCTACTAGAGGCATGAAGAAACAAATGCAGTGCTGAAGAGAAAAAGCTAGAAAATAAACTCTACAGCTACTATGCCCCTATCTAGATGCTCAAAAAGTGGAACAGATGAAAAATATGATGCATCTGCTAACATATCAGTATAGTCACCCAATCTGAAACTGACTGCCTCCTCAGGTCCAGTCAAGACTGCGCCTACCTACTGTCGTACATCCCGGAGGACCGGACTTACGTAGGGCGTCCGTAGCTGCCAAAACTGGCTCAGCCAGAGGGACTGCGTCCGTAACTGCCAAAACTGGCTCAGTCAGAGGGACGGCGTCGACAAGTCGCGATACAAAAGTAACATATCCACCCCGGGCGTGGCTCTCGAGGGGCACGACCCCACCGAGGAAAAGGTATCCGCGCACTCTGTCGCTCAGGTGGCACTGCAGGCTATAATCAAAATCCACGCTCACGCTCTGAACGGAAAGACTCAATCCTCAAACATCTCGCACAACAGTCGGAGCACTCTCGACGACTCAGCTGATCAGCTCTCACGAAACACGAGACACTAGCCTCTCCAACAACTCACAGCACAAAACACACTGGCTGGAGATACTCCACAGCCAGGATCAACCCACCACTCAGGGCTAACTAAACTGGTCGGACAACACTCAACGACCCGGGACCACCGTCAACCCCGACGGTTCCCAACAACAGAACATCAATCCAACCTGCAGACTCACTGACAGTATAGACCCCACAACAGACAACAATAAAGGATCCGGGAACCCCGCAAGACTAGAATCTACAACCCTACCAAACAAGAATAGGCTCTATGCCTAGCCCCTCGTTGTTCTCGTCCCAAAGGAAAAGGAAGCCTTGGAACCCAGACCACTCGAATCATCTCGGGTGGTTAAATTTATTGGAAAAAGGTGACATTTCTTACTGAAAGCCATTTGATCTGAAAGAAATCCATATTTAATAATTTTTAGTTCTTTTTAGTAAAACAGTTGAAAACGAGTTTTATATCCAAGCCTCGTAGAGCTAATGCCTTTGTCCAATCAAACATGAACAGACTCAGGCGACCCTACGACGCTTGGCAGAAAACATTTGGTTGACTAAAATCATATGTGTGTCCAAAAAAGGTTCTGGGTTCAAGGTCCTGCTATCACTGATAAACCGCTGCCACTAGCACATCGGCGACAGATAAAACAAGAAAAGAGGAACATCTCGGGACCGCCGTCTACCCAAACGGCTCCCGCCACAGATGAACGATCAACTACATCTACCAGACTCTACTCTGCTCCCAAGCACGAGTGTAAAATGCATCCCACACTAAAAGAAACCCGACCACTCGGCCGACTAACCGGGCGAGTAAAACACTAAGTCCAAGATGGAAAATAGTGTGGATGTCTAAAGCAGAATAAACCTAGCCCAAGTTGGAGTTTTCTACAGTCTGGCTAAACATGCTGGATATGGCGGGGGTGCTAGATCAAGTTCCAAGATAGTAATAATTTTATAGATAGTTGGAAACAAGAGCTCGCATGATCATCAAATAACCCTAGAATTATCAGCTATCACATTCTAGCATACTACAAAGGAGTATCACTACCTTGCATGGTCCTACTATAGCAGATTTAATGAACATTCCATCAATCTTGGAGACAGGGCCACCCACCTGAAAGTGCACAACTGTCCAAGGTTCCACAGCTGAAAAACACCAGGAGCAACAACCTTCACAAATCCTCAACACCCACGGGTTCACAAACACCCGCAAATACCCCTGGGCACAACAACAAGTCCAAGATTACACTTTAATCCACAATTACCCAAACAAGTTACAATCTGAAATTCAGTCCCAAAGATGTCACTTTTTCGCCTGCAAACAATGCTCCAAAAATTCCAATAAAAATACTACGGCGATCCTCGCGTCGAGACCTTCGAAACGGGTACCTGCACGACCAATTCCGAGCCCCGTAGGCCAAGTTACAAATTCCACAGTACATGCGCGCAAAAGCTCACAACCACACAACTGTAATAACCAGCACAGTAAAAGAGGAAATAATATACCTTCGGGCAAGCCTCGGAAAAATCCCGGAAAAATACGATGATAATCCTCGGGACGAGTAGATACAAAAAGTATTAGGCTCGTCTCGATCCGATGCTCGAGTGCGGAGATAAAATTCCGGCAAGGGGCTGCTGTCGAAAAACTCCACCAGCAAACAGCGGCTTAGAAATGTCTCGAAAACCATGCCATAACCTCTGAATCCAGCAAGATGATCAATATGGAAAACGAAGGCGTACCTCTCATGAATCCAACGCCGCAAAAATTGTCCAATAATACTGAAGGAGTAGCTCTGTGGACCTCTTAGATCGAACTGCGATGATAACGGGCCTCCGATGAAAAATCGTCGCTCTGCGCTACAATGCCGAAATCGTCGACGCCGCGGCTTCCAAAAATTCCGGGCCTTTGCCAGAAGATGCGCAACACGAAGATCTCCAACTTTGCTAAGGGGTCCAAGGGCAGAGGGATTCGGGAAAAGCCTCAAACTCGAGGTGGAAATGGGGTATAAATAGGCCCAGCCTGAAATTCCCCCAATTTGGACTTTTGGCCCAAATTCGGGCGCCCGGGCATTCGCTACAGTAACGGGCCCGGCCCGTTACTGTTCACGCTCGGAAAATCCTCAGCCTGCCACGCGTCCACCCAAACAGCGTACAGCATATTGGGCCAACGGCAATGCGCTGCGTGGCCGACGCTGGTGCCGACACGTGGCGCCCACGCGCGGGAGCCGCGAGTCAGCGCGCCCAAGTCGCGCCCACGCGCGCCTGTCGGGCACGCAGCTCGAGGCAACCACTCCCCGCCCGTGTACTGCGCGCACAACACCTCACCAACCACGTGCTGCCACGTGTCCGCCCCCGGTCCACCATGCACCCGCGCCAAATCCGTGGACCGCACCTGCCGCGCCGGCCAATCGTGTCACGCCCCGGGGTCGAAACTGCGACCCGGGCTCGCTAACAGATCCGCCATCTGTACGGAAACTGCCGTACAGACGAAGCGTCTAACCTACAAAAAGAATCAACTACAGTACACAGATGTCAGAGCTGAAAGTAAACTACTAAAAACTGAAATCCAAACATGTACAACTGAAAATAATACAATATCCATCTCCCAAATACGATCGTATAAAAAGTCCTCTGATACAAAACTCAAAAGGGAGATATCTCCAATAAATACATCAGTGTACAAGCTCTCGATACAAAAATATCCTCACTACATCAGTCTCTCAAACTGTAAAATAAAGTACAACTCTATACCTCACAACAAAGGTCTCTCAACAGAGGAAAAAGAAGTAAACTAATCAACTGAAGCTCTCCTCTGAAGGGGTACCGCTACACTCCAACGACGGGTAGGGAACTAGCTCGCGACTCCCTCGCCTCGGTCAGAAGGATCAGCAACAGGAGCACAGGAACAGGAGAAGAAGTCCCTGGGGAAAAGACACCACGACGGGTGTGAGAACTACTTCCCACAGTAGTTCTCAGTGGGTGCCGTCAACAAGCCCAACGGTCTGCCCACTAAGTCTACTAGAGGCAAAAGATAACAGTGCAATGAAATCTGAACAAGAAAAGCTGGAGCTACTCTACAGCTACCATGCCTCTATCTAGATACTCAAAAAGTGGAACAGATGAAAGTAAATGTGACCACTCGCACCCAAGGTGCTCAATCGACCCAATCGAACTGACTGCCTCATAGGGTCCAGTCAAGCCTGCGCCTGTCGACTAGGAACGCACCTGCCCACTACCACACATCCACATGAGGACGGGATTTACGTGGGGCGTCCTGTCCGACTAACTCACCCCTCGCGCAAAACTGCCTCAACAGGCCCATCGTTGCATCCACTGCGGAAAACTGCCTCAACAGGCCAACCATCGTATCCACAGCGGCATCTCAGGGGGCGCGACTCCAACTGAGGAAAACGGCGCGGCATAGAGTATCAAACATTGGCATATGCAGGCTAGTCAAAATCCACGCTCACTCTCAGAACGGTAGGACTCAAGATCCCCAAATATCTCGCACAACAGTCGGAGCACTCTCGACGACTCAGCTGATCGGCTAACTCGAAACACGAGACACTAGCCTCTCCAACAGCTCGCAGCACAAAGCACACTGGCTGGAGATACTCCACAGCCAGGAACGACCCACAACTCAGGCTAACAATACTGGTCGGACAACACTCAACGACCTGGGACCACCGTCAA
The DNA here is from genome assembly GCA_029168755.2 of Tillandsia fasciculata. Classification (NCBI taxonomy): domain Eukaryota; kingdom Viridiplantae; phylum Streptophyta; class Magnoliopsida; order Poales; family Bromeliaceae; genus Tillandsia; species Tillandsia fasciculata. The sequence continues at coordinate 28,900 of JAQOTM010000670.1, forward strand.
CCCCAACGGTTCCCAACAACACTGACCGGAAGATACTCGACGGTCCGGGACTACCGTCTGCTCAACGGCTCCCTCCCACGACAGCACAACAGGGAAACAAGACCTCCCGGAACTACCGTTTACCCAAACGGCTCCCGGCACAGATAAGCAACCCACTACAACTACCAGACTCCACTCTGCTCCCAAGCACGAGTGCAAAAGCATCCCACACTAAAAGAAAGTCCCGACCTCTCGGCCCACTACCCGGGCGAGGATAACACTATGTCCAGGAATAGAAAAACAGTGTGGGTGTCTAAACATAAATAACCCTAGCCCAAGTGAGGGTTTTCTACTGGTCTGGTTACACATGCAACATATGACGGGGGTGCTAGGTCAAGTTCCAAGATAACTATATTAACAGATGATAAAAGGAATAACAATTCCTACAATCTAGCATGCTACACAAGGAAATAAACTATCATGCATAGTCCTACATCAGTAGAATTACTGTACAGTCCATAAAACTTGGAGATAAGGCCACCCACCTCGATTTGCCACCAATTGCTCGTAGACACTTGCAATTGGCCTCCACGGGATACCGCACGCAAAACGGTGCACGGTGCCGGAGTCCGCACGCAAAACGGAGTCCGCACGCAAAATGGTGCACGGTGCCAGAATCCGCACGCAAAACAGAGCACGGTGCCAGAATCCGCACGCAAAACAGAGTCCGCACGCAAAACGGTGCACGGCGTCGGGGACCGCACGCAAAACGGTGCAGTAAAATACGGTCCCGAAAACAGATATGAGCTAGGGGTTAAACTCAAAGTCCAAAAGAACGCCCCAAACAGCGCAAAAACTCCGTAAAATTAACACACGGGACCAACCTCGACTGCGCCGCGCCGCCCAACTGCTCCGTTGGAAAAACTCGCGCGCTCCACGAGGCCCACGACGCACCGCCGCACCCCACACAACTCCCTCCCTCTCACTCTCTCACGCTCGGTTGGAGAAGAAAGGAAGAGAAGAGAAGAAAATGGCGCTCGGGGTGGAGAAGGAAGAAGAAGAAGAAAAAGGAGGAGAGAAGGTGCTCATGCACCGGGTCCACGGTGCACCGCCAATGGGAGCTCTCCACCCGGCGGTCCACACGCACAAAGGCGGTGCACCAGGTCCAGGCGCGCGCGCGCCGCGCCACGTGGCCGCGCCCCTGTGCGCCATACGGGCGCGTGACACCGCGCAGGCGCGGGACACGGGCGCGCGCCCCCGCGCGCCCGAGCGGGCGCCAGTGGGGGCCCGCCACGTGGCAGCCCCCGCGCGCCTCCCGCGCAGGCGGGCGCGCTTCCCCAGTGCGCGTAGCGCGCCTGCCGCGCGCCTCGAGCCGCGCGCCGCACCGCCTTGGTTTCCGTGCCGTCGCCTCGCCTCGGATTCGTGCCGCGTCGCCTCGAAAAACGCGCATTTCATCCGGGCTCCAAAACAAACAAGTAAATAGTCCATTCTCAACGATTTCGCGCGCTGAATCCAAAAACGATATCCGTTTCTCCAAATTCTCAACCGAAAATTTGCCGAATGCCCCCGGATAGCCCACTTGATCCGATTTTCGCGCCGGGTCCAATTCTGAAGTCCGATTTGCCAAATTCCAACTCTAAAAATTCCCGAAGGCGACCGGAGAGGTAATCTTTTATCCAAACTTCGCCCGGAGTCCAAATTTGACATCTACGCCGCGCGAAACCACCTCTAAACACTCGACGGGTCCTCCAATTTCCCACGGGATCTCCTTTTAAGCCCAAAGTCCAACACTTGTGTCCAAATTGCGCACAAACACCACCGACACACCACGCAGGCCTCCAGTGATGCAAACTAAATCCCAATTTGCAGCACAAATCTATTTCTTGGGCCCGACACGCGCACAAACACTCCCAAAGGCCACTAAACCGACAGTAATCTCTTAAGTGGGAATTCGGGTTCTCACAAATCGGGAGGCGCCACGTGGCCAGCGCCCGGTGCACGCCTTCCGCGATGGACCGCGCGGCTGCGCCTCCACCCGCCGTCGCGCTCCGCCGCCAGCCGCCGCCGCTGGCGCCTCTCCGGCCGCCGGAACAGTAACCTACACCTCGAAATTCGTGTTTTCGCGTCCGGTCTCCGAAAAATACAAGTAAATAGTCCATCTTGACCGTTTTCGCGCGCTGAATCCAAATTCGAAGTCCGTTTGGCCAAATTGCACTTCTAAAATTTTCCAAAAATTTCCGAAAAAGTAAACTTGATCCATCTTTCTTACTGGGTCAATTCCTTGGTTCCAATAAGCGCGCAAAAACCTCAATCACCCAATATGGGTCTCCTGATAAACAATCTTGCTCCATTTACTCCAGAAATCCATTTTTTGGGCCCGACACGCGCACAAACACTCCCAAAAGCCACTAATCCATCAATAAATCCTTAAGTTGGGATTCGGGTGCTCACATCCTCCCCCACTAAAAGAAAGTTTCGTCCTCAAAACTAACACGGCTCAAAAGGGAGTTCAAAGCCAAGGGTAAGCATCCAACAACACAGTCTCCAACTCCCCAGTCGCTACTCACTCTCCACAAAGCGAGTCCAACAGCTGGATGAACCTCAGAAATTCCAAAAAAACTGGGGACAAGGAAAACAGCCAACTCTACTCGTCCAAAACTACACGAATTACGCCAACACAACCAACAAGAAAGGGTAAGGCTCCACCAGCAGGAAAGTCATCAACCCCAACTCTCAATTTAGAAAACAGCTGAAATTAACGAAAAGTTCAAAAATTCCGAAAGACCACTGCCCTCGCCCTAATCAAACAAGAACAGGTTCGGGCACCGTCTCCATTTCTGGAGTAGCCTTTCGAATCTTTCGTCCTGTTCGCAAATTTCAGCGCAAGGGCGAGAAAAAGGAAGAGAAGTGTTGATGCCGTTCCTGCGGTGGCAACAAAAACGGAAGCTACGATCTATCCGTGCCCCTAAAAAGAAAAACACAACTCTATCCGAGACCCCTAGAGACATAACCTCTAGTCCTAGGCATCACCTACGCTCAACAAGTAGCACCTAACCCAACAACCGCTGAAGCCACTGCTGCAGGAAGGATGCCTCGGTGACCTGTGGAAATAATCTCCTGTTGTCCAACGCGCGGAAAGGTCACTGTTCTCAATCAATAATCAATCGTTGCACGATACCGCACCAGCTGGTCCATCCCGTGTGCTCAATCTGAGTCGTGAAGCTGTAACTGAACCGTCACACCTGCCGGTGTACTTCCCAAAGTCTCAGCTGTCCTGATCATGCCCCAAAATTCACATCTGCTCGTAGGATACTGGGAAGAATCCAATCGCTCAAGCATGTAACAAAATTCCTATCCCTTATTCATGTAGAGATGTAAATGCCCTAATAACATGCAAAAGGATGCCGTGGTACCAACAAGCTCACACCACTGACTGAAAATAAAGCCATACCTGCGGCGATAGGATCTGCTGCTGGAGTGCCCTCCACCAGGGCTGCGTAAACCCGTCCACTGGGTGCTGAAGATCGTCGTCCCGTTTGTCCCGACGTCGTACCCCACTCTGTCTGACAGTGTACTGGAGGGGCTTCCGCTTCCTGAATAGGCAAGGGGGGTGCTATAGCAAGGGGTCGCACTGACAGAATGGCTCGGGGACAAGCTGCTCGAAAATGTCCAAAATCTCCACATAGGAAACACCGTCTCTGTCTCTGGTCACACTGCGACGGTGGATGAGGTCCGCCACAGATGACACACCGCTCATATCGCTGCTGCCGATACTGCTGCTGAAACAGCTGTCGCTGCTGATACTGCGGCTGCTGCGGGTGCCCACCTGAACTCTGGCGCCTCTGAAACTCACGACCCTCAGGGTGAGATCGTGGAGGTCTCGGAGGTGCCTGCCGACTCATCTGTCCCTCATCAACTGGTGCTGGGCGCTTCGCCCCTGGAATCACTGCAAGAGCTGGAGCCATCTCATCCATCACCGCCTCTCCGCACTTAACGTAAAGTGCCTGCTCCATAGATGCATCCAACGTCTGCAATCTGTGTGAACGGACGAACTAATAAATCTCCCGGCGCAAACCCCGCTCAAACATGTAAATCCGATGCGCCTCGTCCCTGGCCGCGTGTGGTACACAGGCCAACAACTGGTTGAAGTCTGCGATGTACTAATGCATGGGATGATCTCCCTGATGGAGATTCTTTAGCTGCTCCTCCAACCTCTGCCTAACGCTCTCTGGGAAGAAGACCCCTAAAAGAAGGCTGCGAAACTCCGCCCAAGAGAGAAGCTGCGTCCCAGGCAGACCAGCAGGTCGCACACACCGCCACCAAGCCTCGGCGTTGCTCTCCAAGAAGTGTGTAGCCAAGAGGACTCGAAACCGCTCCTCAATGAACAAACTCTCAAAATGACGCTCCATGGCCGTGATCCAAGACTCAGCCTCTCACGGCTCTACACTCAATCCAGAAAAACGGGGTGGATCGAACTGGCAGAACCTCATCAATAGATCCACCACCTCACGCTGCTCTACAGGGGTCAGCTGTTCCGCCGTCCCGGAAGGCTGACCACTAGTAACCGGCGCAGTAGGGGCTACCTGTGCTGCTGGTACAACTGAGGGCGTCACAGCTGACTGTGCTCTCTGCTCCATCATGCGCACCATCCTATCCATGGTCTCTTCCTGACGCCGGAAAGTCTCTGACAATTGAGCCATCTGAGCCCGAAGCTCCTGCACCTCACTCTGCTGACCCTGTGCTGACTCCTCCTGCTCGGGCTCGTGGGAGGAGGAGGAGGGCGGAGAACGCGTCCGCATCCTGCGTCGGGGAGGCATCGTGCCCACCTGCAATCCACATGCTAACATCAGGATAGCACCAAACAACACTCGACCCAATCCAGCGAAAGTCTAAGACATGTCATCCATTCCATAGCATTATGTTGTCTGCAGCCAACATAATCGCTTAGGAGAATAAACATGGCAATCACTCATCCTATCCCTTGGATGAGGTATAAAACTCAATCAGGACTCTCGCTAAAAGTCACGACTCTCACGTAGTCATCCTAATGTCCAACCACAAGCCTAGGGTTTCTAAGTCCTCAATGACCTAAAACCTAGGCTCTGATACCACTCTAATCTGTCACGCCCCGGGGTCGAAACTGCGACCCGGGCTCGCTAACAGATCCGCCGCCCATACGGTGAACCCCGTATAGACGAAGCGTCTAACCTGCAAAAGAAAGATGCTATACTAAACAGATATCAGAGCTGGAAGTAAACTGATAGAAACAAAATATAATACAACACAAAGTTCTCACCAAAAGTACATAAGTCACTCAGAATAAAAATAAAAAAGTATAACTCTATACCTCACTACAAGGTCTCTCAACAAGAACTCTCAAAATATAAAAAGGGTACATCTACTCTCTGGACGACGACTGGTAGGGATCTAGCTCGCGACTCCCTTACCTCGATCTGAAGAAGCAGCAGCAGGAGCAACAGGAACAGGAGCAGACGTCCCTGGGGAAAAAGACACCACGACGGGTGTGAGAACTACATCCCACAGTAGTTCTCAGTGGGTGCCGTCAACAAGCCCAACGGTCTGCCCACTAAGTCTACTAGAGGCATGAAGAAACAAATCAGTGCTGAAGAGAAAAAGCTGGAAAATAAACTATACAGCTACTATGCCCCTATCTAGATGCTCAAAAAGTGGAACAGATGAAGAATATGATGCATCTGCTAACATATCAGTATAGTCACCCAATCTGAAACTGACTGCCTCCTCAGGTCCAGTCAAGCCTGCGCCTACCTACTGCCGTACATCCCGGAGGACCGGACTTACGTAGGGCGTCCGTAGCTGCCAAAACTGGAGCCAGAGGGACTGCGTCCGTAACTGCCAAAACTGGCTCAGTCAGAGGAACGGCGTCGACAAGTCGCGATACAAAAGTAACATAGCCACCCCGGGCGTGGCTCTCGAGGGGCGCGACCCCACCGAGGAAAAGGTATCTGCGCACTCTGTCGCTCAGGTGGCACTGCAGGCTATAATCAAAATCCACACTCACGCTCTGAACGGAAAGACTCAATCCTCAAACATCTCGCACAACAGTCGGAGCACTCTCGACGACTCAGCTGATCAGCTCTCACGAAACACGAGACACTAGCCTCTCCAACAACTCACAGCACAAAACACACTGGCTGGAGATACTCCACAGCCAGGATCAACCCACCACTCAGGGCTAACTAAACTGGTCGGACAACACTCAACGACCCGGGACCACCGTCAACCCCGACGGTTCCCAACAACAGAACATCAACCCAACCTGCAGACTCACTGACAGGATAGACCCCACAACAGACAACAATAAAGGATCCGGGAACCCCGCAAGACTAGAACTTACAAACCTATCAAACAAGAACAGGCTCTAGGCCTAGCCTCTCGTTGTTCTCGTCCCAAAGAAAAAGGCAGCCCTTGGAACCCAGACCACTCGAATCATCTCGAGTGGTTAAATTTATTGGAAAAAGGTGACATTTCTTACTGAAAGCCATTTGATCTGAAAGAAATTCATATTTAATGATTTTTAGTTCTTTTTAGGAAAACAGTTGAAAACGAGTTTTATATCCAAGCCTCGTAGAGCTAATGCCTTTGTCCAATCAAACAAGAACAGACTCAGGCGACCCTACGACGCTTGGCAGAAAACATTTGGTTGACTAAAATCATATGTGTGTCCAAAAAAGGTTCTGGGTTCAAGGTCCTGCTATCACTGATAAACCGCTGCCACTAGCACAGCGGCGACAGATAAAACAAGGAAAAGAAACATCTCGGGACCGCCGTCTACCCAAACGGCTCCCGCCACAGATGAACGATCAACTACATCTACCAGACTCCACTCTGCTCCCAAGCACGAGTGTAAAATGCATCCCACACTAAAAGAAACCCGACCACTCGGCCCACTAACCGGGCGAGTAAAACACTAAGTCCAGGATGGAAAGAAGTGTGGATGTCTAAAGCAGAATAAACCTAGCCCAAGTTGGAGTTTTCTACAGTCTGGCTAAACATGCTGCATATGGCGGGGGTGCTAGATCAAGTTTCAAGATAGTAATAATTTTACAGATAGTAGGAAACAAGAGCTCGCATGATCATCAAATAACCCTAGAATTATCAGCTATCACATTCTAGCATACTACAAAAGAGTATCACTACCATGCATGGTACTACTATAGCAGATTTAATGAACATTTCATCAATCTTGGAGACAGGGCCACCCACCTGAAAGTGCACAACTGTCCAAGGTTCCACAGCTGAAAAACACCAGGAGCAACAACCTTCACAAATCCTAAACACCCACGGGTTCACAAACACCCCCAAATACCCCTGGGTACAACAACAAGTCAAGATTACACTTTAATCCACAATTACCCAAACAAGTTACAATCTAAAATTCAGTCCCAAAGATGTCACTTTTTCACCTACAAACAATGCTCCAAAAATTCCAATAAAAATACTACGGCGATCCTCGCGTCGAGACCTTCGAAACGGGTACCTCCACCTCCAATTCCGAGCCCCGTAGGCCAAGTTACAAATTCCACAGTACAGGCGCGCAAAAGCTCACAACCACACAACTGTAATAACCAGCACAGTAAAAGAGGAAATAATATACCTTCGGGCAAGCCTCAGAAAAATCTCGAAAAAATACGATGATAATCCTCGTGACGAGTAGATGCAAAAAGTGTACAGGCTCGTCTCGATCCGACGCTCGAGTGCGGAGATAAAATTCCGGCAAGGGGCTGCTGTCCAAAAACTCCACCAGCAAACAGCGGCTTAGAAATGTCTCGAAAACCATGCCATAACCTCTGAATCCAGTAAGATGATCAATACAGAAAACGAAGGCGTACCTCTCGTGAATACAACGCCGCAAAAATCGTCCAAAATAACTGAAGGAGTAGCTCTGTGGACCTCTCAGATCGAACTGCGACGATAACGGGCCTCCGATGAAAAATCGTCGCTCCGCACTACGATGCCGAAATCGTCGACGCCGCGGCTTCCAAAAATTCTGGGCCTCTGCCAGAAGATGGACAACACGAAGATCTCCAACTTTGCTAAAGGGTCCAAGGGCAGAGGGATTCGGGAAAAGCCTCAAACACGGGGTGGAAGTGGGGTATAAATAGGCCCAGCCCGAAATTCCCCCAATTTGGACTTTTGGCCCAAATTCGGGCGCCCGGGCATTCCGGGCTGCTACAGTAACGGGCCCGGCCCGTTACTGTTCACGCCCGGAAAATCCTCAGCCCGCCACGCGTCCACCCAAACAGCATACAGCATATTGGGCCAACGGCAATGCGCCGTGTGGCCGACGCTGGTGCCGACACGTGGCGCCCACGCGCGGGAGCCGCGGGTCAGCGCGCCCACGTCGCGCCCACGCGCGCCTGTCGGGCACGCAGCCCGAGGCAACCACTCCCCGCCCCGTGGACCGCGCGCACAACACCTCACCAACCACGTGCTGCCACGTGTCCGCCCCCGGTCCACCGTGCACCCGCGCCAAATCCATGGACCGCGCCGGCCAATCGGGAAGCGCCACGTGGCCAGCGCCCGGTGCACGCCTTCCGCGGTGGACCGCGCGGCTGCGCCTCCACCCGCCGTAGCGCTCCGCCGCCAGCCGCCGCCGCCGGCGCCTCTTCGGCCGCCGGAACAGTAACCCACACCTCGAAATTCGTGTTTTCGCGTCCGGGCTCCGAAAAATACAAGTAAATAGTCCATCTTCACCGTTTTCACGCGCTGAATCCAAATCCGAAGTCCGTTTCGCCAAATTCCACTTCTAAAATTTTCTGAAAATTCTCAGAAAAGTAAACTTGATCCATCTTTCTTACCGGGTCAATTCCTTGGTTCCAATAAGCGCGCAAAAACCTCAATCACCCAATATAGATCTCCTGATAAGCAATCTTGCTCCATTTACTCCAGAAATCTATTTCTTGGGCCCGACACGCGCACAAACACTCCCAAAAGCCACTAATCCATCAATAAATCCTTAAGTGGGGATTCGGGTCCTCACACCTACGACGGACTTGTGCCACGCAAGATGTTCCCCTCGGGAAGGAGGAGGCCGGCCTCTTGGGAAGGCCGGTCAAAGCGGGATAACACCCCTCCCCGGTGAGGAATGCGAAATGCTGAGCGGCTCGAACTCCTCCAACTCCTAGGGATGGAGACAAAGGACGGACTTCCTAAAGAAAGAACTTCTTAGTAAACAACTGTCTGTGAGAAGCCGAAAATCGGCTAGACCACCGGCCGTAAGATCCCGGATCGGTAGGTCACATATAGGGTCTTCACCGAAAGAAATCCCATTAGAACTCCAAGGTGGAAAGAAACTTTTATCGGCCGGCGTCACAACGCTGCCAGATTTAGATTGAGAGGATGCCTTGAAAGTCCTCTTGGAAACGAAAAAGTTAAGACCAGAACACTAGTATAGCAATCGTGTAGGAATCGTCATAGGGGAAGAAGACGATGTGAAGAGGGCTGCAAGCAGGGCCCTATTTAAAGGCCGACGAGAAGGAGCGACATAATGACAGTCACCCCTCGAAAAACCGCAGCATTAAAGTGATGATCCGGACTCCCGCAGGAACTGTGCAACATTAAACAGTGACTGTAGGGAGCTTATTCGGGGAAACGGAGCTTGTAGAATCGAAATTGGATATTAAAAATAGACTTGGCGCAAAAATCGGAGCAAATGGCTTTTCCGGGAGCTTTCGGCAAAATTTCGGATGAAAATTTGGTGAAACGGACGGCGGATTTGGACTCAGCGCGCGAAAATGATCAAAATGGTATATTTACTTATTTTTTTGGCGAAAAATCACTGTTCACGCCGGAACAGTAATTCCGGCCGCCGGCGGCGGGCGGCGGCGCGGCGGCGGCGCGGCGGAGCAAGGCTGGAAGCGACGGCGCGTGGCGCGGGCAGGCGCGGGCAGGCGCGGGCAGGCGCGCGGGTGCGCGGTCCATGGACCTGGCGTGCACCGGGTGCACGGAGATTTGGTCTTGCCACGTGGCGTTCTCTGATTCATTGGCCGGCTTCTAGAAGGCCTGTGGGAAGGTGACACGTGGCGCTCCCCTATTGGCCGACATTTTCCGGAAAACCCGGAGCATGGAGCAAGCACGTGCACCACGTGGGACACGTGGCGACTTCTGAGTGGCATTGCACAGGCTGTTTCCTGTTTTGTGGACACGTGGCGCTTCCTGGTTGGTCCATTTTGGTGTTTCCTGTTCTGCCCGATCTGGTGTGGAAGATTCCCTTGGCCCATTATAAATAGGACCCCTCACCCCCCCTCATTCCCACCTCAAATTCCGAGCCTTAGAGAGAGAATCAAGGCTTGAGCCCTCTATAAAAGTTGTTCCTCTCTCTCTTCTCTCTCTCTCCTAAAAATTTCAGAATTTTTGGAGTTACCGATAGTGAGTTATCTGCGACGCGGCGCACTGCGACGATTTTCTTTTTCGGCCCATTTCCCGTCGCAGTTCAGTCGAAAAATCCCTGTGGGCTAACCAGAAAAAATTTTTGGACGATTTTTGCGACAGCGCGTTCCTAAGAGGTAAGGCTTCGATTTCCGTGTTGATCACTTTGCTCTATTTCGCACTTTTGGCACGGTTTCCAAGGCCTCTTTGACCCCTCTTTCTGCTGTGGAAATTTCTGGACAGCGTCGACTTCTCCGATTTTTATCTTGGCGTAGGAGCATCAGATCGAGGCGTTTAAAGAGTCGATTTCGATCTACTCTTCGCAAGGAACGTAACCGTAATTTTTCCGGATTTTTCTGAGCACTGTACAAAGGTGAAAAACTCCTCTTTTTCCGTGCTATTTGAAAAACAGCAAAAGCTGTGTTTTTGTGAATAGATATTTACACCCTATGCACTGTATGTTGTTGTAGGGCACCGTTTTCGGCAGACAGCTGTTTTAGGGGACTGTGGACAGCCAGGAGACTATCTGGGTGTGGTTTGAGCTATTCGAGGTGGGCGGTTGTTGCTTACCTCATTTTTGACAAGCTCACTGCGATTATTAGAATTCCCCTAAAATTCAATTGATGAGAACCATTGGGACAAACTAATATGACAATTGATGAGAACCATTGGGACAAACTAATATGACAATTGATGAGAACTATTGGGACAAACTAATATGACAATTGATGAGAACTATTGGGACGAACTAATGTGACAATTGATGAGAACCGCTGGGACGAACTCCCCTAAAATTTAATATAACCCCACAGATTATATGATAACTTATCTTGGGACACTGTGATTGGGACAAAGGCTATAATCTCGCATGCAAATAACTTTTTATCAGTACAGAAAATCAATATTTTACAACTTTTAAAATAAGACCGTTGCATGCATGACTGGACATCTGGTAAGGCCACTATTTATTGCTACACTATCATATTGGGACTTAACATGTTTTATTGCTCTCCTTTGCTTTCAGATGCTTGTCGCTCGAGTATGAGCAGGGGTTTGGGATAATGTAGCCAAGATTGTGCTAGATTGTGGACTTGTGGGGTGTTGCGGTGACCGCGGACCGTAGGCGGTCGACCGGATGTTTATCCTTGCATCAGAGTGGGGTTGAGTCTGGTCTATTTTGCATCAGCTGAGGATCGGGTTTTCCTAGTGGATGGTTTTCCCACTTGTTAAGTACTATGGCATCAGGTCGGGGTCTTCTTTAGTGGATAGTTTTTCCCACTTTGATCATAGTCATGATCCAGTCCTGCTGTTTTATGGCACTTCTGATATTTATTACTGAGATATTTTACTCGTGTGGGTCGCTCCCCTCGAGTGCCACTTCGGAGTGTGTTGCAGACATGCTTAAGTCTTTGAGACTCCTATCCCCTATCGGTGTTATGCGTTGGCCAGCGTACCCGATTTGGCAACTATCCCCTATCGGTGTTATGCATTGGCCAGCATACCCGATTTGGCAAGGCACAGCAGGCAGTACCAGTTTTACTAGTGATACAAGACTGAGTTATTTCAGGCAGGCATGTTTGGTATTGTTGCATACAGTCATTTCGTGCTACATGGCATTTAGAGGCATAATGGCGATAGTTTCCTTTCTTTTCAGCAGCCTTTGTAGCTTACCACTGTTCTTTCATGTTGCCTCTAGTAGTCCTAGTGGGTGCGTCATAGTTGAGGTTTTTACCCACTAGGGGAGGCTACTGGTTTATCTGGTAGTTCTCACCCCCATTGTTGTTTCTCTCTTTCTTCTTCTTTATTTTGCAGAGTCGTCTGCGGGAGCTGCTAGGCCATCAGCAGCTGATAAAGGTAAGGGGATCGCTGAATAGATAGATCTCCTGTGAGACTGAGAGTTGATATTAGACAGATGTTATACTCTTTACTCAGACTGTGGTATTTTTCTTTTATTTTGGCTCTGGCGCTGGCCAGCTGGCTGTATTATTTTGGTGAGCTGGGAGATTCTTGTATTTATTACAGCTTGTACCCTATTTTCAGTCTGAGATTATCATGTTTAGTTCAGCTCTGTATTATGCTCTTGTTGTACATCTTATATCTGAGCAGGTTACCAGCGCTTCGTGTACGCGAAAAATCCCGTGTGCATGGCAGATCTGTTGGCGAGCCCGGGTTCCGGTTTACACCCGGGGCGTGACAGATTTAAGTTGGTATCAGAGCTTAGGGATAGGTCAGTTGGGACTTAGGAAACCCTAGGCTTTTGGCAGACCCTAGGATGATAGGGCGTGAGAGACGTAACTTTTTGCGAAGGTCGTTGATTTATTGTTGACTCTTCCAGTGAGAGAAGAGGGATCGACATACCAAATTTCTGGTGAACTGTTATGTTGGCTGCAGACAACATAAAGTCACAGAAATAAGGGGGATGTCTTTGACTTTCGCTAGACTGGGTCGTGCGGGGTTATGATATTGATTCGTGGTTCCTTGTGTGGTAGGATGCCTCCTAGGCGGCGGATTCTTCCGCGGGGTACTCCTACACCCCAAGAGGAGCCGGAGCAGCCCGGGCATCCAGTGATTAGCGAGTTGCGGGCCATGGTGGCCCAACTGGCGGAGAATCACCGCCAGCAAGAGCAGAGGATTGAGCAGCTGCTCGCTCAGGCAGGGGCACCTCCCCCTACTACTGTTGAGACCCCTGTACCACCAGTTATACCGCCGGCTATACCGCTAGCACCTGCGGCACCATCGTCGAGCAGTGGTGCCCAGGGAGCGATTCGGCCATTGACTCCTACGGAGGAGCAGGAGATTGCTGACAAACTTATCCTGTTTTGTCAGCGGGGACCTCCTAGGTTTTCTGGGCGGAATACTCAGCCTTGGGAGATCGGGACTTGGCTTTCATCAATGGAGAAGTTATTTCGGGACTTCTTCATTGACCCGAAGTACAGGGTACATATGGCTGTACACTGCTTAGACGGGGATGCTGATACATGGTGGCGTCGAGTGGAGCCCCTGGAGTTTCAGATCACTCGACAGCTACCCTGGTCAGAGTTCAAGAGGATGATTCTGGATACGTACTTCTCCACGAGTGTGAAGAAAAAGCTAGAAGATGATTTGAAGAATCTTCAGCAAGGCGACCGGGCAGCATGGGACTACTTCCAGGAGTTCACGCGGTTGCTCAACTGCGTACCCTATGTCGCCAGGGACGGACCGCACCAGGTGGAGCTCTTTGAGTCGGGCCTGCGCCCAGAAATCTATACTTTGGTGCATGCTCAGCGGTTACAGACCTTGGAAGAGGCAGCAGAGCATGCCCAGTGGGTTGAGAGGGGAGACCACGTCGTCGCCAGACGTGGGGGCTTGGTCGCTCAGAATTCTGACAGAAAGCGACCAGCTCAGGACGACGGGGGACAGGCCAGTTCCTGGAGGCCGCCCCGACCGCCACCGCCTCAGTTCACGGGCCGTGGGCGTTCTGAGCGGCGAGGGCCTGGTGGATCCCAGAGGCCACCGCAGCATCAGCAGCAGCAGCACTCGCATCAGCAGAGGTCGCAGTCGCGGCATCAGGGACCTCCGCGGTAGAGGGAGCAGCAGCAGCAGGCGAGGCAGCCCCAGGCTACGGCTAGGTGCATTTTCTGTCAGGGACAGCATCCTTCTGATACTTGTGATCTGAGGTTTGGCCGCTGTTATCGGTGCGGACAGTCTGGCCACGTCCGAGCTGTTTGCCCTTATGCGCCATCGACGGCTCCTTCCTTAGCATCGGCTCCTTCTTCATCTCAGCAGTGGTCGACGGCTCAGCGACCATATGCTCCAGCAAGCAGGCCATCTTCTTCCCATTCCACTGATTATCGCCCTCCAGCTCAGAGTGGGCGAGTGTATGCGGCGCAGGTAGAGGACTCTTCAGCCGCAGATCATGTGGTGGCAGGTATCACCTTACTTTCTGGCATTAGGACTCGTACCTTATTTGATACGGGAGCATCCCACTCCTTTATTAGTAGAGCATTTGCATTATTGCATGGACTAGAGGTAGGACTTTTACCACGTGCACGAGAGGTTCAGATTCCCGATCACACTTTGCACGTGGAGGAGTGCTGTTGGTCCTGCCCGATGCAGATCGAGTCCTAGATTATGCCAGCAGACCTGTTGGTCTTAAGACAGCTGAGGGAGTTTGATGTGGTTCTCGGGATGGACTGGCTGGCTCGGTATTTCGCGACTATTGACTGTGCCACAAGGACTGTCACTTTTAGAGAGCCAGGCCAGGAGATGTTGGTATACCGGGGATGTCAGAGTGTTTTTTTTGCCTCTATGATTTCGACTTCCCGAGCGAGGCAGATGATCCATCGTGGATATGTAGCCTTTTTAGCTAGTGTTGTTGAGGGGCCTACGGCGGCGCCGGGACTCGGGGATATCCCTATTGTCCGCGAGTTTCCGGATGTTTTTCCACCTGAACTGACTAGCATGCCGCCAGATAGGGAAATTGAGTTCGTGATTGACGTAGTTCCAGGAACTGCGCCAATCTCTAAGGCTCCTTACCGGATGGCACCGGCTGAGCTACGAGAGCTTAAGGCGCAACTCCAGGATTTGATGGACAAGGGCTTTATTAGGCCGAGTGTATCGCCTTGGGGAGCGCCGGTGCTATTCGTAAAGAAGAAGGATGGGTCACTTCGACTATGTGTGGACTATAGGGAATTAAATAAAGTGACCATCAAGAACAAGTACCCTTTGCCGCGCATCGATGATCTCTTTGATCAGCTGCAAGGGTCTTGTGTCTTCTCTAAGATAGATCTGCAGTCCGGTTACCACCAGTTGAAGGTGAAGGCCGAGGATATTCCGAAAACGGCATTCAGATCACGGTACGGGCATTATGAGTTTACAGTTATGCCTTTTGGGCTAACTAATGCCCCTGCCGCATTCATGGATTTGATGAACCGGATCTTCCGACCATACTTAGACCGGTTCGTGGTAGTGTTCATCGATGATATTCTGGTTTACTCCCGAAGTGATATTGAGCATGAGGAGCACTTAAGGATTGTGCTGCAACTTCTGCGAGAGAAGAAGTTGTATGCCAAGCTGGCAAAGTGCGAGTTTTGGCTTCGGGAGGTAGTCTTCTTGGGCCATGTGATTTCTGCCGCAGGTGTGGCAGTAGACCCAGCGAAGATTGAGGCGGTCCGGGATTGGCCCCGACCGACGACGGTTTCTGAGGTGCGTAGCTTCATGGGCTTAGCAGGGTATTACCGTCGGTTTGTGGAAGGCTTTGCGAAGCTCTCCACACCCCTCACTCGCTTGACGCGTAAGGGAGTGAAGTTTATCTGGAGTGAGGACTGTCAGCAGAGCTTTGAGGAGCTAAAGAGTAGACTGATGACCGCTCCTATCCTTTCCCTCCCTGTTATGGGGAAAGGATATGTGATCTACAGTGACGCATCACACAGCGGACTTGGTTGTGTGTTGATGCAGGAAGGGAGGGTAATTGCTTATGCATCAAGGCAACTCAAGGATTATGAGAAGAATTACCCTACCCATGACTTGGAGCTTGCCGCTGTAGTGTTTGCACTGAAGCTTTGGCGTCATTATTTGTATGGGGAGCATTGTGAAATCTATACCGACCACAAGAGCCTAAAGTACCTGTTCACGCAAAAGGAGCTAAATTTAAGGCAACGTAGGTGGTTGGAATTACTAAAGGATTATGATGTGGACATCCTCTACCACCCAGGCAAGGCTAATGTGGTCGCTGATGCCTTGAGTAGGAGGGCGGTGCAAAGTTTGTCTATGTTGATCACAGACCAGGCACCGCTATTAGAGGAGATGAGACGGCTCGAGATAGAGGTTGTGTCCCCTGGGGTCTCTGCTAGACTGACGTCTTTAGTCGTGCAGCCCACTCTGCTGGACAGGATCAGGGAGAAACAGAGTGAGGACCCCCACTTGACCAGGATTAGAGATCAAATTCCGAGTGATCAGTCAGGGGACTTTATAGTGGATGCCTCGGGAGTACTGAGGTACAGGAACCGAGCATGTGTGCCAGCGGATGCGGAGATCAGAGAGCAGATATTGCGAGAGGCCCATTATACACCTTATACCCTACATCCTGGTGGGACTAAGATGTATAAGGACCTCAAGGCACACTTCTGGTGGAATGGCATGAAGAGGGATATTGGGAGATTTGTGGCTCAGTGTTTAACTTGTCAGCAGGTGAAAGCTGAGCATCGAGTGCCAGCTGGCAAGTTACAGAGTCTCCCAATCCCCGAGTGGAAATGGGACCACATTACGATGGATTTTGTGGTCGGACTGCCGAGGGCACAGGGAGGAGCAGACGCTATCTGGGTAGTTGTAGATCGACTTACCAAGTCGGCGCACTTTCTGCCCATGCAGACTACGTGGCCACTTGAGCGACTAGCCCAGCTATATCTAGATGAGATAGTGAGATTACATGGAGTCCCCGCCTCCATTGTATCACATAGAGACCCGAGGTTTGTTTCGCGTTTCTGGAGGAGCTTGCAGACAGCCTTAGGGACTCAACTTAGGTTCAGTACGGCTTTTCATCCGCAGACTGATGGGCAGTCAGAGCGGACTATACAAATCCTGGAGGACATGTTGAGGGCTTGCGTCTTGGATTTCGGCGGAGGGTGGATTCGACACTTATCTTTGGCTGAGTTCGCGTACAACAATAGCTTTCAAGCGAGCATTCAGATGGCTCCGTTTGAAGCATTGTATGGACGCAAGTGTCGATCACCACTTTATTGGAGTGACGTGGGCGAGAGGCGGACCTTGGGACCAGATGTATTGTTAGAGGCAGAGGAGAAGGTCCGAGTGATTCGACGGCATCTTCAAACCGCCCAAAGCCGACAAAGGAGTTATGCCGATGTTCGGCGACGAGACTTAGAATTTCAAATTGGAGATCATGTATTCCTGAAAGTCTCGCCGTCCAAAGGAATCAGGAGATTCGGCATTCGTGGAAAACTTAGCCCCCGATATATTGGACCCTTTGAGGTATTAGAGCGTATCGGGCCAGTTGCCTACCGACTTGCACTTCCTCCGAGGCTTGCCGGTGTCCACGATGTGTTTCACGTTTCTACTTTGAGGAGGTACGTCTTCGACCCATCGCACGTCATCGACTTCACCCCGCTTGAGATCAGCGAGGATTTGAGGTATGAGGAGCGCCCATTGCGAATTCTGGATCGAGAGGTGAGAGAATTGCGCAGTCGGGCCATTCCCTATGTGAAAATCCAATGGAGCAATCATGACGAGCGCGAGGCTACATGGGAGCTCGAGTCGGAGATGAGGGATGCTCACCCCTACTTATTCGAGACATCGGACTGAGGATTATTGTTTAGTCTCGTTTCGAGGACGAAACTCTTTTTAGTGGGGGAGGATGTGATGATCCGGACTCCCGCAGGAACTGTGCAACATTAAACAGTGACTGTAGGGAGCTTATTCGGTGAAACGGAGCTTGTAGAATCGAAATTGGACATTAAAAATAGACTTGGCGCGAAAATCGGAGCAAATGGGCTTTTCCGGGAGCTTTTGGCAAAATTTCGGATGAGAATTTGGGGAAACGGACGGCGGATTTGGACTAAGCGCGCGAAAACGATCAAAATGGTATATTTACTTATTTTTTTCGGCGAAAAATCACTGTTCACGCCGGAACAGTAATTCCGGTCGCCGGCGGCGGGCGGCGGCGACCGGCGGGCGGCGGCGGCGCGGCGGCGGAGCGCGGCGGAGGAAGGCTGGAAGCGGCGGGGCGCAGCGCGGGGAGGCGCGGGCAGGCGCGCGGGTGCGCGGTCCATGGACCTGGCGTGCACCGGGTGCACGGAGATTTGGTCTTGCCACGTGGCGTTCTCTGATTCGTTGGCCGGCTTCTAGAAGGCCTGTGGGAAGGTGACACGTGGCGCTCCCCTATTGGCCGACATTTTCCGGAAAACCCGGAGCGTGGAGCAAGCAAGTGCACCACGTGGGACACGTGGCGACTTCTGAGTGGCATTGCACAGGCTGTTTCCTGTTTTGTGGACACGTGGCGCTTCCTGGTTGGTCCATTTTGGTGTTTCCTGTTCTGCCCGGATCTGGTGTGGAAGATTCCCTTTGCCCATTATAAATAGGACCCCTCACCCCCCCTCATTCCCACCTTGAATTCCGAGCCTTAGAGAGAGAATCAAGGCTTGAGCCCTGTATAAAAGTTGTTCCTCTCTCTCTTCTCTCTCTCTCCTAAAAATTTCAGAATTTTTGGAGTTACCGATAGTGAGTTATCTGCGACGCGGCGCACTGCGACGATTTTCTTTTTCGGCCCATTTCCCGTCGCAGTTCAGTCGAAAAATCCCTATGGGCTAACCAGGAGGAATTTTTGGACGATTTTTGCGACAGCGCGTTCCTAAGAGGTAAGGCTTCGATTTCCATGTTGATCACTTTGCTCTATTTTGCACTTTTGGCACGGTTTCCAAGGCCTCTTTGACCCCCCTTTTTGCTGTGGAAATTTCTGGACAGCGTCGACTTCTCCGATTTTTATCTTGGCGTAGGAGCATCAGATCGAGGCGTTTAAGGAGTCGATTTCGATCTACTTTTTGCAAGGAACGCAACCGTAATTTTTCCGGATTTTTCTTAGCACTGTACAGAGGTGAAAAACTCCTCTTTTTCCGTGCTATTTGAAAAACAGCAAAAGCTGTGTTTTTATGAATATATATTTACACCCTATGCACTGTATGTTGTTGTAGGGCACCGTTTTCGGCAGACAGCTATTTTAGGAGACTGTGGACAGCCAGGAGACTATCTGGGTGTGGTTTGAGCTGTTCGAGGTGGGCGGTTGTTGCTTACCTCATTTTTGACAAGCTCACTGGGATTATTAGAATTCCCCTAAAATTCAATTGATGAGAACCATTGGGACAAACTAATATGACAATTGATGAGAACCATTGGGACAAACTAATATGACAATTGATGAGAACCATTGGAACAAACTAATACGACAATTGATGAGAACTATTGGGACGAACTAATGTGACAATTGATGAGAACCGCTGGGACGAACTCTCCTAAAATTTAATATAACCCCACAGATTATATGATAACTTATCTTGGGACACTGTGATTGGGACAAAGGCTATAATCTCGCATGCAAATAACTTTTTATCAGTACAGAAAATCAATATTTTACAACTTTTAAAATAAGACCGTTGCATGCATGACTGGACATCTGGTAAGGCCACTATTTATTGCTACACTATCATATTGGGACTTAACATGTTTTATTGCTCTCCTTTGCTTTCAGATGCTTGTCGCTCGAGTATGAGCAGGGGTTTGGGATAGTGTAGCCAAGATTGTGCTAGATTGTGGACTTGTGGGGTATTGCGGTGACCGCGGACAGTAGGCGGTCGACCGGATGTTTATCCTTGCATCAGATTGGGGTTGAGTCTGGTCTATTTTGCATCAGCTGAGGATCGGGTTTTCCTAGTGGATGGTTTTTCCACTTGTTAAGTACTATGGCATCAGGTCGGGGTCTTCTTTAGTGGATAGTTTTTCCCACTTTGATCATAGTCATGATCCAGTCCTGCTGTTTTATGGCACTTCTGATACTTATTACTGAGATATTTTACTCGTGTGGGTCGCTCCCCTCGAGTGCCACTCCGGAGTGTGTTGCAGACATGCTTAGAGTCTTTGAGACTCCTATCCTCTATCGGTGTTATGCGTTGGCCAGCATACCCGATTTGGCAACTATCCCCTATCGGTGTTATGCATTGGCCAGCATACCCGATTTGGCAAGGCACAGCAGGCAGTACCAGTTTTACTAGTGATACAAGACTGAGTTATTTCAGGCAGGCATGTTTGGTATTGTTGCATACAGTCATTTCGTGCTACATGGCATTTAGAGGCATAGTGGCGATAGTTTCCTTTCTTTTCAGCAGCCTTTGTAGCTTACCACTGTTCTTTCATGTTGCCTCTAGTAGTCCTAGTGGGTGCGTCATAGTTGAGGTTTTTACCCACTAGGGGAGGCTACTGGTTTATCTGGTAGTTCTCACCCCCATTGTTGTTTCTCTCTTTCTTCTTCTTTATTTTGCAGAGTCATCTACGGGAGCTGCTAGGCCATCGGCAGCTGATAAAGGTAAGGGGATCGCTGAATAGATAGATCTCCTGTGAGACTGAGAGTGGATATTAGACAGATGTTGTACTCTTTACTCAGACTGTGGTATTTTTCTTTTATTTTGGGTCTGGCGCTGGCCAGCTGGCTGTATTATTTTGGTGAGCTGGGAGATTCTTGTATTTATTACAGCTTGTACCCTATTTTCAGTCTGAGATTATCATGTTTAGTTCAGCTCTGTATTATGCTCTTGTTGTACATCTTATATCTGAGCAGGTTACCAGCGCTTCGTGTACGCGGGAAATCCCGTGTGCATGGCGGATCTGTTGGCGAGCCCGGGTTCCGGTTTACACCCGGGGCGTGACATTTAATGAAGAAACGATGAAGGACGGATTCGTCGAGAATTAAGAAAGATCAACACCTGTTAGTAAATCCCTCGGACAGTGGGCAAATATCCTGCCCAGAGTACAGGGATGATCGTGGACATCGTTCTGCACGCCAGACTGTTGACTCAACTTCGATAATCGCCCGAACGGTACGTCAGGCGATTGCCGAGGGGGCATATTGAGACCAAAATTTTCACCACTTAAGAGAGTGACACGTGGTGTCTATCATCGGCTAAAGACATCAACTGATGGGAGAATAAGTCAACAAAGGGAGATTCGCGTCT
>JAQOTM010000670.1:55000-88462 GCA_029168755.2 Tillandsia fasciculata
AAAGGTTTCTAGCCTATAAATAGACCCTAATATAATCTTTTAGGGTTATCCCAAGGGGGATCAAAGGTAAGAATCCACATAGAGAAGAAAAGGTAAACACCTCTTTATTTTAGGTTTTCTTTCTCTATTGATCGGTTTGATTCTAGGGTTTCAAAATCTATATCTTTTGAAAGAATCAAATCGATGAATACTTAGAGGGTGCTTCCTTGTCTATCTATGATGATCTAAGTATTCAAAATATCATCACCAACAAAACAACGATTTTCCCAAGAAATCGGCGCGTGGATTCGCGTGGCCTTGTGGACTCAAGGTGTTACCGTTTCGTGGATTCGAGACGAGGTGCGCTCGTGGATTCGAGACGTGCTACTTGGTGAGACCGTGGATTCGGTCTGGCGTCGTGGATTCGACGTGACACGCCGTGGATTCGGCGTTGGACGCCTTCGTGGATTCGAGGTGCGTTGAGGAGCGAGCGGCGAAGATCTACTCGGAGCGTATGGAAAAGGTTGAGTCGTGTGTGTGCGTTATATCACCTTGTACGTGTTTTAATCTTAGTAGATTTCACCGTGTGATCGGTCCCGTGGTTTTTTACTCCTGGATTGGAGTTTTCCACGTAAAATCTTGCGTGTTATTTATTTTCCGCATTGGGTTATTTTTACGCAACGATTTTGGTGTGTTTATTGTTTACACCTATTCACCCCCCCTCTAGGTGGTTTTTCCCCTATTTAGATCCATATTACGTACAACCCAACAATTGGTATCAGAGAGGGAATAGGGTTGTAAACATTGGTCGATGGTGGCAACATCAATAGACCACCGTTCTTCGATGGAACAAATTATGCCTACTAGAAAGTACGCATAAGAGCGTTTTTGATTTCCATCGACGAACGGGTTCGAAACAATAAAACACCCGGACGAGATCAAGGTAGAAGAATTAGTTGGTACCCTTCAAACTTATGAAATTACTTTTCCTACTAACTCTTCTGCTGGAAAGCTCTCTTCTTCTTCGAAGTCTTCAGGTATGGCATTGAAATCAACAGAACATGAAGACGAGGATTCATCCTCCTCGGACTCTGACAATGATCTATCTATGGAGGACTTTGAGAAACAACTCGCTTTCTTGAAGAGAAAATTCGCCGGAACTTCGGAAAGGAAAACTCAAGCAAATCTTCATCATTCTCGAAGTCCAAGAAAGGCAAAGGTGCTTCTACGTCAAAATCAAGAAAGCAAGAAAGTTTCTCAATGGAGAAGAAGAACGCTGAAGGACAGATCCAGTGTTTCAAATGCAAAGGCTTTGGCCACACTGCAACGGAATGTCCCAGCAAGAATCCACCAAAGAAGAAGGCTACGCAAGCCATCACGTGGGATGACTCTTCTTCTACGGACAAGTCATCTTCTAGTGATGAGGATACAAATGCCATCACATTCTTCGCATCCACGACTTCACCCTTCGTGTGTATTTCATTGATTGCATCTGGTTCGTTGTCTATTTCTTCCCAGGATGATCAAACGGCAACGGATGATGAACCAAGCGATTCCGAAGGTGAAGACTTTGCTCACGCCTACCAACTACTTCTACGGAACTCAAAGAAATTGGCGAAGCAAAATAAAAACTTGAGGAGAAGGTTGTTGGAACTCGAGGAATAACCTAATAGAGCAACTTCTCTCTCAAGGGCTCTTGAAGTGGAAAGGGACAACTTGGTTGAGAAAAATATTTTCCATCAAGAGATGAACGAGCATTTTGAGAAGAAACTTGAAAAATCGGTGGATAAAGCTAATCCCTTCTCAAAGCTCTATTCCGAGGCACGACAAGAAAATTTTGAGATGACGGAGACCCTTTCCAACTTAAAAAGGATTTGCATAGATTTTCTTCAGGACAAAGTAAGTTGGATCGCCTTCTTGGTCTTGGTCATACTAATCATTTAGGCCTCGGATATGGCCGAACTTGTGAGGAACCAAGTTCGAGCAAGACAAGTTTTGTGCCCCAGTCGGTTGCTCCTTCTCCGACGAAAATCATTGCAGCCAACGTTGACAACCCTACCTCATCTTCTTCAGGTTCAACTTTTACCAAGGTATGTCATTGTTGTGGTTTTGCAGGGCACATAAGACCAAATTGCAAGTATGGAGCAGAACAAGCAAATCAAGCAATACTTGCAACTACTACCATCAAGAACACGACTCGGGAAACGAAGAAAAATCTTCCAAGTGTTAAGACAGATGGTAGGACACCCCCCAAGTCGAAGTCATTGAGGAAATCAAAGAAAAGTGTATTGAGTGATTTTCGCATCCCTACGACCTCGGTAACTATGTTGTGTGACAACATAAGTGCTATTAACTTTTCTAAAAACCCTGTGTTGCACTCTGGAACAAACACATGGAATTGAGATATCATTTTCCTAGATAGCTAGTTGAATCAAGTTTTTAAAAATTTCTTATGTTTCAACTGAAGATCAATTAGCTGATATTTTGACAAAACCTTTGAATCAAAAATGTTTTATTCGTTTGCGAAAAGCAATTGGCATGCTTTCAATTACATAACTTTTTGAACCACTGCTTAGAAAGGTTTTTGTTTGTGTTTTGTGTTCTTTTTGTAATATAGAGCATTAATTGAGCATTTGCTATACTGACTTTATTTGCATCCTTTCATGTTTAGAGAAGTTTATTATGATTTGAATATCATTATAACTCATTTGATGCAATGATCATTTATTTCAATTATTTCATCTCGAATTGATCAAAGTCATTACCTCTCTCAATGATCTTCTGGTATTTATTTTATCTTATTTGATGATTGAAATAAGTATGAACACAGGATCAATTTTTGGTTGAATACTGAATATCTTTCATAATTGATAGCCAATTGAGGGGGAGTTTATTATGTTTTTCATGCTCAAAAGATGTGGAAAGAGTTACATCCTTAATAGGAGTGTGAAAACTACCACCACATGGAGGAAAGAGCTACCACCTCGGTTGTCCGAGTACTGTGTGCAGCTACCACATGTTAACCAAGCATGGTGATCTTGTTTAATCAAATAAAATGCTTTTTGGAATACTTGACTATGTCAAATTCCAAGGTTGGTATAAGGTGGGATTTCTAAAAGATGCTCAAAGAGTCACTTCCCAAATATATTGACTAAATATATTATTTGACTTATTTGGGATTTCAAACATCTATCGATCTTGGTGCTTCATTTTCTTTGCTCAATTGAGAATTAGATAAACTCTATACTCATTAGATCGTGAAGGATGTTTGGAAATTGATCAACTTTAGAGGTTATAATTCTTATAAATTTTCATTTCACAATTTGGGATATTTTGATAGATTTATCATAATCTATTTCTTTCTATGTGAAATGATATTTTTGTATAAAGTTGATATGCAGAAATGCTTATATACTTTAAGAATTTTCAAAAATTATGGAATTGGTCTATTTTTAAAATTCTTTTTGCAAAAGTGTCTTGATTCCTAGCCTCTACACATGTTAAGGATTGTTTGGGCAAGATTTTCCAAAATTTTGAAATTTAAACAATTTTTCATGTTCTTTGAGTTTTTGCTCACAGGTGCTATTTTTCAAATACTCTATAACAATGGCTCTTGAGTGGACAATCATATTCATCACCGCATTGGTCAGCACGAGGATGCCCAATGAATTAAAGAGAGCTCGAAAGGAAAAAGGGGGAGAACAGAAAATTATGATTGAATGACTAAGGGGGAGAACGTAGATGCTCAAGACAGGGGAGAACATGGAGAACATGGAGAACATGGAGAACAGAGATGATGGAAGAGAAGAAATGCTCAACATAGGGGGAGATGAAAAAAAAGGATGAGGAGCCACTTGCTGGTGAGCCACCTTAGCAAGAGTTTGTTTATATAAACTCTGAAAGAATGAAAGATTTTGAAAACAGAGAGTGTATCGATGAGAGACATGTGAATGTTGAAGCTCTTCGGGAACAACAAAGACTATCATCTGAGCAGGAGCGAATTTCAATTGAACAAGGTCAGATTTCTCTTGACTTGCAACGAATTGGTACAACACAAGTGGGTCAAGAAGTACAATGCACTAATGAAGTTGGTCAAGAAGATTTTTGCAAAACTCGGATGCAGCAACTTCGATGACAACGATACCGGTTCAGATTGATTTTTGATGAAATTGACTTTAGTTTCTTTTCTGACAAAAATTTTGTTTTTCGTTTGAACTCTTTGCACGTTTTTCTCTCTTATATTTTTGGCTGGTTTTTGTGACAAAAAGGGGGAGAGAAGGAGAAAAGAACGAGCCAATAGATCGTTCAGAAAAGGGAGATCGTTCAGAAAAGGGGGAGATCGTTTGGAAAAAGATCGTTTGGAAAAAGGAGGAGAAAGAAAAGAACGAACATGACCTGATAACTTGAAACTTGAAGTTTAACACTAACTATCCTACTGACTATTTTGCGTTGTAACTTCTAACAAGTTTTGTGATAGGTCATGCAAAAGGTATGAACATTTGAACTTCTTGATTCTGAACTCCGTACTTTGACATTATGGTTGGAACTAACCTTGATGATGGATAAAGATATGTGATATTTTGATTGCCTACTTTTATGCATATCTGATACCTAATGTCATATTAAATGTATAACTCTCTAGTTGTTTAACGATTAAATTCTTGAGGTATTAATGATCTTTTTGTTGTCAAGAATTGTTTCTTTTGCAGAGAGTACAAGATTTGAACACTCCTAGTTGCGTCTAAGTCTAGAGTTTGTTTTAGGAGGTTATCTCTTGTATTTACATTTATTTGGATCGTTCATGCGTATTTTTGTTGTATGGTGATAGCAACAAAAATCGTCATTTTGTTTTTCTTTTGTGGATTGTGTGTTTTGTCACGAAACCGCCAAAGGGGGAGATTGTTAAGGATTTTTGTATTGGCGTATTTCGTGAAGTTGAAGATTGAAGATGAAGACTTCAAATCATTTACATCAATCTCAAAAGAATGGATTCAAATGTTCAGGTACGTTAAATAAAATAATCTTTGATGTTTTGAATACATTCTTATAGTGTAGAAACACTTGGAAGAACTTTTAATTGCATAAAAATCAAAAACTGGACATGGGACATGTTCAGGATCCGGATCGGACCCTGCAATCCGGATCCCGAAGGGTGTTTGTTCATTGGCAATTTCAATCCGGATCATAGGCCATCCCGATCCGGATCCCGAACTATGGAGTTTGGTAAATTGCATGAACGATCCGGATCGGACCCTGCGATCCGGATCCCGAACCCTGTTTTCTGGAATCGTCAATCTTGTTACGACGATCCGGATCGCAGTAATTCCGATCCGGATCGCCGTCCGTAAAATTTCCAGAAAAGGCTGTTTTTGATCCTTATCTCTTTCCAAAAGGTTTCTAGCCTATAAATAGACCCTAATATAATCTTTTAGGGTTATCCCAAGGGGGATCAAAGGTAAGAATCCACATAGAGAAGAAAAGGTAAACACCTCTTTATTTTAGGTTTTCTTTCTCTATTGATCGGTTTGATTCTAGGGTTTCAAAATCTATATCTTTTGAAAGAATCAAATCGATGAATACTTAGAGGGTGCTTCCTTGTCTATCTATGATGATCTAAGTATTCAAAATATCATCACCAACAAAACAACGATTTTCCCAAGAAATCGGCGCGTGGATTCGCGTGGCCTTGTGGACTCAAGGTGTTACCGTTTCGTGGATTCGAGACGAGGTGCGCTCGTGGATTCGAGACGTGCTACTTGGTGAGACCGTGGATTCGGTCTGGCGTCGTGGATTCGACGTGACACGCCGTGGATTCGGCGTTGGACGCCTTCGTGGATTCGAGGTGCGTTGAGGAGCGAGCGGCGAAGATCTACTCGGAGCGTATGGAAAAGGTTGAGTCGTGTGTGTGCGTTATATCACCTTGTACGTGTTTTAATCTTAGTAGATTTCACCGTGTGATCGGTCCCGTGGTTTTTTACTCCTGTATTGGAGTTTTCCACGTAAAATCTTGCGTGTTATTTATTTTCCGCATTGGGTTATTTTTACGCAACGATTTTGGTGTGTTTATTGTTTACACCTATTCACCCCCCCTCTAGGTGGTTTTTCCCCTATTTAGATCCATATTACGTACAACCCAACACCTGCCGACTCGACTGCCCCTCCTCCATCGGTGCCGGGCGCTTCGCCCCAGGAGTCACTATGGGGGCTGGAGCCACCTCTGCCATCACTGCCTCTCCACACTCAATATATAGTGCCTGCTCCATGGAGGCCTCCAAAGTCTGTAATCTGCGGGAGCGAACGAACTGATAGATGTCCCGGCGCAATCCTCTCTCAAACATATAAATCCAGTGAGTCTCATCTCTGGCCACGTGGGGCAAACAAGCCAACAGCTGATTGAAGTCAGCTATGTACATATGCACGGGCCTAACTCCCTGGCAGAGATTCTTCAGCTGCTCCTCCAGTCTCTGACGAACACTCTCTGGAAGAAGGCCCCGAGAAGAAGGCTGCGTGTGGTGAACCTGATCCCCGTGTAGCTTCTCCCATGAACCGTGGTGTAGAACACCTAGTGTTGGTGTGTCTGGCCCATAGTGCATCAAAGGGATGCCACAGATGGACCCTGTGTGATATCCACAGCTGGTTTGGCCTTCGGCTGCATTTGCCAAATTTTTGAAGTGGTTTTGGGCCAAACGGAGGTTGGATTTGTATTCAGCGCGGAAAAACGCTTGAAAACGACTATTTTCTTGTTTGATTCTGAGTCCGAATGCCCAAAAAGGACTCCCGAAAGTTTTTGCTGAATTTCGGTGCATGGGAGGGGCCGTGGACCGCCGGCTGCCACGCGACGGCTTGTTATTGGCCGGTCCGTAGCACTCGGTCCACAGAGGGGCGCGGCTGGGTGCACGGACCCGGCGCATGGACACGTGGCGCCGCCTGATTGGCGGGCTCGTGATGCGCGGTCTAAAGAATGGCGCCGCGGTGCATGGACCAAGGCGGGTGGACGCGTGGCAGTCCCCGGTTGGTCGGTGCACGCGGCGCGGTCCACGAAACCCGAAGTAGGGTGCGTGGACCGGGTGCAGGGGACACGTGTCGGCGTGCTACTCGCGGGCTCACGAGGCGCGGCGCACGGGGTTGCAGACGGGCGCCTCGGGGCGCGTGCGTGGCAGGCGGCCAGAGCGGCGCCTGCCCGCACGTGTGACCGCGATAGTGGCAGGGACGCGTGTCGCCCTGCCACTGGCGGGTGCCACCTACCCGTTTGACCGGGTAGGTGCCACGCGGCGGCACCACACGCGCCCCGCACAGCTGTTTGCTGTGCGGGACACGTGTCGGTCACCGGGAGGGCCACGTGGCCACTCCCGGCGCGCCCCGCATAGCTGTTTGCTGTGCGGGTGACGTGGCGGCACGAGGATTTTCCGGGCGGCTACAGTGTTTTTGCTCTGCGCCCGGATTCGGGCGCCCGAATCTTCGGGAGCGCCCGAAAGTTGGGACATGTTGGGAATTTCTTCAATTGTTTTTCTGCAGCCTATAAATAGCCCGAGCTCCCTTCCTCTTCGTTTTTTTGGCACTTCCGAGCTTCAAACCTGTAGAGTACCGGGATTCCGGATAACGCACCGACCTCGTGAGATGGCGTTGTGTGGATAAATCGCCTCGAGCATGTTCCATATTGGATTACAGATGAGTTCGGGTCGACTTGGATCAACGCGGAAGCCCCATGCCTATTCGAGGTTTTCCGGGCATTGTCCGCCGTTAGAAGACTGGCTTCGGGGAAGCATCGACTCCCCCGTGGTGTGCTGGAAATTGGGAAAATACCTGGAACAGGTGTACTTTAGAATTACAGCAGATTTCGGGAGGTTCCGGACGGACGCAGAGAGCCCGAAGGCGAAAAGTGAGTTGGAACTGGCGGTTTTGGAGCCGGTTTTTTGTTTGAGCACACTGACTCCACGGTTGAGCTTTTTGAGGAGAGAAAACTGTGGGCATGTGTATTTTCAGATTACAGCGGAGTTCGGGAGGTTTCGGACCCGTTCGGAGGCCCCGAGGGCAAAAAGTGAGTTGGGGGAGCTTTTGATGGAATATTTAATTAATTTAATTAATTTATTTAACTAATGGCTTGGGTCTATGAGGTATGGAATATAAGAAAGATAAAGAATGTGAATGGATTTAAGGGTGAGTGGAGATATTTCGTGGGCATTAAATGCTGCCAACCACCATATTCAATTAGGCATTCCCTAATTAAGTGCCACCTCACATTCTTCTTCTCCAAGCAAGCAGAGGAGTGGAGAAAAAACAGAGGAAAGAAGAGGAAGAAAGAAGAAGAAGAAGAAGAAGAAAGGAAGGAAAAGAAGAATTTATGGATGAGCTTTGATGGAGGAACACACTGCTAGGAGCCGTGGCGCCGAGCGGAGAGTGCGGCGAGCGGGCGCGTGCGCGTCGATCTCCAAGGTAATATTTTCTGTTTTTTTTTGGAAGCTTGGATGGAGGTTTTTTTTTATGGATTTGTGTTAGCTTGGGTTTTGCTTTGTTTTTTTTTGGTGTCTTGCTGTTGCTTGGACTTGCTGTCCATGGGAGGAGCAACAGCGGAGCTCTGGCAGGTAGGCGCGCGCAGGGCGCGCATGCGGGCGCACTGCGCACAGCGCCCAGCGAGCGGGCGCTGCGCACAGCGCGTAGCGGCAGCGCGCTGCGCACCGCGCGTGCCGAGCGCGTAGCGGCAGCGCGCTGCGCACCGCGCGTGCCGAGCGCGCGCGCTGCGCACAGCTGGCCGCGCGGCGGGCCCAGGCACCGCGCGGCGGGCCCGGGCAGCGCCGCGGCAACAGCAGCAGTGCTGAAGCCGCGGCGACAGCGCCGCGCGCAGCGTCGCAAGCGTGGGCGAGCGGCGTTTTTGGCTGCCGGTGGGCCGCGTGCGTGCACGCCGTGGCCGTGGGTTGCCCGGGTGTCGCGTGAACTTTTTTTGACTGTTTTTGACGCGGCTTCTTTTGCTCTCACAGGACGGCGCCATTATGGCGGATTTCGGCATGGTGCCGCGCGGAGCTCGGATCAAGTGCGCGGTAGGGTGTTGACGGCTGTTGACTCGAGGCAATGGAACGAGAAAGTGAAAGAATCCATATATGACAGGCTGTGAGTAAATGGATTTAATGTTTGTAAGGGTGGAGTGGTATAAGTGTGTTAAGAGTGAGTGCGCATGGACTTGGGAGTTTTAGTGTGCTGGGTGAATGTATGAAGTGCTTGTGCTGTAGAGTGTAGGTGGTTATTTGATTTATTATAAGCATAGAGTTGTGTTGAAGAATTATGTTGTGTGTGGGCCTAAGTGAATTTTATGAGGACATTAATTATTTGTGTACATTGGAGCTTGTATTTTAAGTGTAAGCTGGTGTAGTGGTGGACTGTGTCCTGGCAGTGAGTGTGTGTGTGTTGTGGACTTAATTAATTGGTGTAAGTGGATTTATGTGGGGGTATAGAGGCAACTTATGTTTTTGTGCAAGTGAAGCTTGAAGGGAGCTGCTTGTTGGCTGAGGGTTCCATGTTGTGATTTTTGGAATGTTTAAGAGCTTGTATGTGTGAGGAGGGTTTTTTTAAGTGAATTAGAAGATGATTTATTATGTATTTTAGGAGCTGGATGTATTTATTGTGGTTAAGTGAACATTGACTATTAGTGGGCTATTGGAACATTTAAGTGTGCTGTGGGGACTTTTTAGAAGCAGATGATGCTGGAACCTTGGTTTGCAATGCGAGTTGGCCATGGAGTGAGCCAGTGAGTGCGTGGTCTTCTGTAAAGGACTCGTGAATTTAGTCGAACTTCCGGAGATTTTTCGGGTACGAGGCAGTGTGCACGCGAGCGGCGCATTTTTTGGAGTTTTATCAGTTCGAGGTTTCGACACTTCACCGACTTCAGCGTTGCCTGCGGAAAGCGATCCAGGTGGGTTGGAATTTCTCCAAAATTTATGGAATGCCCTTTAATGCTATTGAATGCAAGTTGATCATGTTTATTATGCAATTTTCACTGTTGATAAATCTGATAGTTGCCTAGAAAATTGTAGAAAGACTTTTATGAGCCCCAGACATTTTTAGTATGATCTAGAGGTTATTTGACACTAGACTGTGCATTCTTTTGAGATTCAGGTTGCATCTGGACCTTCAGAATATTTTAGTACCCCGTTTTAAGTAAAACTCCGCTTTAAAAGGATTTTTAAAAATTGAGAACATTATGAATGGTCCAGATTGTTCGAGTTGCATGAGTACTCGTGCCAGAGGGCCGAGTAGATTTTTAGAGCATTGTGAGATGACTTTCTAGTGTCATGAGAGAGTTTTAGCATTTTTCCAGTTCGGGGGCGGAAGCTATGGGCGGCTACGCCTGCAGCCTGTTCTTGTTTGATAGGGTTGCAGGTGGCAGTCGTTTAGAATTTCCAGGCCTTCCGTGTGAGAGATTGAGAATTTATTCCCGGTTTGGTTTACTCTAGATCATGGGTCGTGTTCTGATTTAGTGTTGGAGATGGTTCTCCCACTTAGCTATGAGAGTTTTGGGGGTTCTGGCAGATCGAGTCGTGGAGGTTTCCCGACTCAGCCACGGGTCGTGCATTATCAGATTGAGTCGTTGAGGGTTCTCCGACATAGCTGTGAGAGTGTTTGGGCTTTTCCTGTTTGAGTCGTGGATCTTTTCCGACTGAGTTGTGCTTTCGAGCTTTGAGATGCTGATCTGTTTGATCGTGGATTATAGCCTGCATGTGCCGCATATTGAGACAGTGAGACAGTTGTGCTACTTGAGTTCGGTGGGGTCGCTCCCCTCGAGCTACGCCCCGGGTGCGATGATGATACCGAGCCTGACGAGGCTGCGATGTATGCGACTAGTTGATACACTAGAGTTCGCTTGAGATAGTCCGTGTGGGACGCCCTACGTAAGTCCCGTCCCAGTGTGGATGAGGTGGCAGTAGGTTTGGCGCAGGCTTGACTGGACCCTATGAGGCAGTTATTGAGATTGGGTGACATTGAGAGAGTGATGGCATAGCATGTTCATTGATGAGTTTCCCTTTGAGCATAGTACTTGAGGCATATTATTAGCAGTGTTAGTGTATGCATAGCAGGGTCAGAGTAGTATTCCTTCAGCATGATGTTGTTACTTATTAGCTGTAGTTCATTTCCTGCTTTCCTTTTTATCTATCTATCTATCTGTATACCTATCTGTTTTGCCTCCAGTAGACTTAGTGGGCATACCGTGGATATTGGGACGGTACCCACTGAGATCTGCCTTCTGCAGTAGATCTCACACCCGCTGCGGTGACAGGTTTGAGGCAGCTGTTCCGGCTTGGTTCGCACGGAGACAGCAGATCGAGGTGAGGACGCGGCCGATTAGTTCCTTACCAGCATTGAGAGTCTGAGGTAGATGTACCCGGGGTATTTTATGATTCCACTTTTGTACTGGACATTCTGAGAAGCTTGTGAGGATTGTTTTTATTTCTTATGGCTAGACAGACTTTGTATTGAGGACTTTTATTTTATCCAGATGTTCAGTTGATCTATGTAGCTTCTAGTTTTATTTCAGCTCTGATATATGTTTTTAGCTCTAGATCTGACTTGCAGGGTAGACGCTTCGTCTGTGCGGCAGTTTCCGTACAGATGGCGGATCTGTTGGCGAGCCCGGGTCGCAGTTTCGATCCCGGGGCGTGACAAAACCGACGGGAGTTCTTCACCAAAGTTGATCCCCTCGCAGTGCTGCACCTTTTTGCAGAGTTTGGAGATTTTACGGGGCACGCTTATCGAGATTTCCATTTTCTTGGCACGTCGCGACGCTCTTTCTTCGGTGTTTCTTTCGACGCGTTTCGGTGCACGAGCTCCCCCGGCCTACTCCGACCATCTTTTCGAGCGATTTCTTCGCCGTTGGATTCGCAATAGGTAAGGCTACGATTTTGGTTTTTTCCGCTTTTCCTCGTTTCGCGCTTTTCGAGGAGTTTTTCCTTGCTCACTGGGACACTGGTTTGCTGTGAGGATTTGTGAGGACAGCAGCTTCATCCGAGGAGATCTCCGCGCACGAGCGTCGGATCAGAGCGAGCTTATACACTTTTTTCATCTACTCGACGCGAGGATCATCACAGTATTTTTCTTGGAATTTTTGGAGACCTCCCCGAAGGTATACATTTTTCTTTTTATCTGTACAAGAGTTTACAGTTGTTTGGTTATAGGATTTTGCACACCGATACTGTGGAATTTGTAACTTGGCCTACGGTGCTCGGAATTGGGCGTGCAGGTACCCATTTCGAAGCTATTGACGCGAGGAACGCAGTGGTATTTTTATAGGATTTTTCGGAGCCCTTTCAGCAGGTGAAATAATTGCATCTTCGGGACTGAATTTCAGACTGCGTGTATTTGGTTAATTGTTGGAATAAAGTGTAACTTTGGACTGTATGTTGTACCAGGAAGAGTTGTTCAGGGATTTTGGGACTGAGGATTATTTGGAGGTTGCTGTTCCTGGTGTTTTCAGCTGTTGGATCTTGGACAGTTAGCGCCTTCAAGTGGGTGGCTTTGCTTTCAGGATCTATGGACTGTGCACTAATTCTATTGATATAGAATCATGCATGATAGTGATGGGACTCGGTAGCATGCTAGAATTTGAATGTTAATGTTCCTTGTATCTATCTGTTGATCGTATGATCTCTTCTGCTTCCTACCATCTGTTAAATTGTAGTTATCTTGGAACTTGACCTAGCACCCCCGTCATATGTTGCATGTGTAACCAGACCTGTAGAAAACCCTCACTTGGGCTAGGGTTATTTATGTTTAGACATCCACACATTATGTTTCATTCCTGGACTTAGTGTTATCCTCGCCCGGGTAGTGGGCCGAGCGGTCGGGACTTCTTCTTAGTGTGGGATCCATTTACACTCGTGCTTGGGAGCAGAGTGGAGTCTGGTAGATGTAGTGGATCGCTTGTCTGTACCGTTTGGGGTAAACGGAGGTCCCGGGAGGTCTTGTTTTCCCCTGTTTGGGTTGTCGCCACTGTGTTAGTGGCAGTAGTTTACTAGTGTTAGCCGGACCTAGAACCTAGAACCCTTTTCGACATACACATGATTTTAGTCTACCAATGTTTTCTTCCAAGCATCGAAGGGCCGCTGGAGTCTGTTCTTGTTTGATTGGACAAAGGCATCAGCCCTTCGGGGTTTGGGTAAAACACTTGTTTTCTAACTGTTTTTCTAAAAAGAACTAAAATCATTAAATATGGATTTCTTCCAGATCAAAATGGTTTTCAATAACAAATGTCACCTTTTTCCTGTAAATCTCCCCACTCGAAAGGATTCGAGTGGTCTGGGTTCTAGGGGCCGTTTTTTGTCGGGCCGAAAGCCACGGGGGCCGAGCATGGAACCTATTCTTGTGGATAGGGTTGTAGGTGCTGGTCTCCCAGAACTTTCGAACCCTGGTTGGTGTCTGCTGCGTGTCGTACCAAGGTTGTCGTGTTCCCGAACTGTAAGGGGGCCGGGAACTTCGATAGGCGGAGCCTAGAGTCTGTTCTTGTTTGATAGGGTTCTTAGCACCGACCTATCGGGTTTTCCAAACCCTTATGGTGTCGGCCCTTCCTGAGTTATCAGTGAGTTTGTTGTCCTATCGTGGGGAGCCGTTGTGTAGACGGTGATCCCGGGCTGTCGGGTATCTTCTGGCCTGTGTTGTTGGGAACCGTCGGGATTGACGGTGGTCCCGGGTCGTCGAGTGTTGTCCGACCAGATTTGTTAGCCCTGAGTTGTGGGTCAATCCTGGCTGTGGAGTATCTCCAGCCAGTGTGTTTTGTGCTGTGAGTTATTGGAGAGGCTAGTGTCTCGTGTTTCGTGAGCGAGCTGATCAGCTGAGTCGTCGAGAGTGCTCCGACTGTTGTGCGAGATGTTTGTGGATTCTGAGTCTGTCCGTTCAGAGCGTGAGCGTGGATTTTGACTATAGCCTGCAGTGCCACTTGAGCTCGACAGAGTACGCGGATACCTTTGTCCTCGTTGGGGTCGCTCCCCTCGAGTGCCACGTCCGGGGTGGGTCTGCACTTTGGTATCGCGACTTGTCGACGCCGTCCATCTGACTGGGCCAGTTTTGGCAGTCACGGACGCCGTCCCTCTGACTGGGCCAGTTTTGGCAGTCACGGATGCAGTCCCTCTGGCTGGGCCAGTTTTGGCAGCTACGGACGCCCTACGTCAGTCCGGTCCTCCGGGATGTAACGGCAGTAGGTAGGCGCAGGTTTGACTGGACCCGAGGAGGCAGTCAGGTAGATTGGGTGACTGTACTTTGAGAGTTAGTAGATGCATCATGTTTCCATCTGTTCCACTTTTTGAGCATCTAGATAGAGGCATAGTAGCTGTAGAGTTACTTTTCCAGCCCTTTCATTTCAGTATTATATTATTGTTACTTTATGCCTCTAGTAGACTTAGTGGGCAGACCGTCGGGCTTGTTGGCGGCACCCACTGAGAACTACTTGGGACGTAGTTCTCACACCCGTCGTGGTGTCTTTTCCCACAGGGACTTCTTCTCCTGTTCCTGCTGCTCCTGTTGCTGCTTCTTCTGATCGAGGTAAGGGAGTCGCGAGCTAGATCCCTACCAGTCGTCGTCCTGAGAGTAGATGTACCCTTATTACTTTTGAGAGTTCATGTTGAGAGAACTTTGTAGTGAGGTATAGAGTTGTATTTATTTTACTGCTCGAGATTTTTTTTTTTTGTATTTTGGTGAGGACTTGGTTTGTATAT
The DNA here is from genome assembly GCA_029168755.2 of Tillandsia fasciculata. NCBI lineage: Eukaryota > Viridiplantae > Streptophyta > Magnoliopsida > Poales > Bromeliaceae > Tillandsia > Tillandsia fasciculata. The sequence continues at coordinate 69,673 of JAQOTM010000670.1, forward strand.
ATTTTATTTCTAGCAGTTTACTTTCAGCTCTGATATCTGTATAGTTTAGTTGATCTTTTGCAGGTTAGTCGCTTCGCCTATACGGGGCTTCCCGTGTGGGCGGCGGATCTGTTGGCGAGCCCGGGTCGCAGTTTCGACGCCGGGGCGTGACACTGCGGAACTCCCCCCAAGAGAGGAGCTGCGTTCCAGGCGGACCAGCAGGTCGCACACGCCGCCACCATGCCTCGGCATTGCTCTCTAAGAAGTGTGTAGCCAAGAGGACTCGAAACCTCTCCTCAATAAACAGACTCTCAAAATGACGCTCTATGGCCGTGATCCAAGACACGGCCTCCCACGGCTCTGCACTCAAACCAGAAAAACGGGGTGGAGCTAACTGGCGGAACCTCATCAATAAATCCACCACCTCCCGCTGCTCTGCTGAAGTCAACGGTCTCGTCGTCCCAGACGGTGGCCTACTAGAAACCGGCTCAACCGAAACTGCCGGTGCAGGCTGAACAACAGGGGGCGCCACAATAGGCGAAGAAGGCACAGGCAAACTCTCAGGGGGTGCTACAGCCGGCTGCGCCCTCTGCTCCATCATGAGCATCAACCGACCCACTGCCTCCTCCTGGTGCCGAGAAGCCTCAGACAACTGTGCCATCTGGGCACGGAGCTCCTGAACCTCCCTCTGCTGTCCCTGCCCCGAGTCCTCCTGCTCGGGCTTAGAGGAAGAAGGCTGCGAACGCGTCGCCATCGTGCGTCGAGGAGGCATCCCCCACCTGAGGGACAAAGCAAACAATCAGAACCCAAATCAACACTCGACCCAATCTAGCGAAAGTCAAAAGGCATGTCCCCCTTCCCGTAGTACTATGTTGTCTGCAGCCAAAATAGTTGCCACCGAAGGAAGACATGTCAATCACTCATCCCAATCCACTCGGGAAAGTTAGAAACCCAATCAGGACTCTCGCTAAAAATTACGGCTCTCACGTGAGTCATCCTAGGGTCCAAACACAAGCCTAGGGTTCCTAAGTCCTCAAAGACCTACATCCTAGGCTCCGATACCACTCTAATCTGTCACGCCCCGGGGTCGAAACTGCGACCGGGCTCGTCAACAGATCCGCCGCCCATACGGGAAGCCCCGTATAGACGTAGCGACTAACCTGCAAAAGAATCATCTACACTAACAGATATCAGAGCTGAAAAAGTAAAAGCTGAAATAAAAGATATAAAATACAACTACAGCCCCAAATAATACAAACCAACCTCACCAATTAGAAAAGTCTCTCTCAAACTGCAGTAAAAGAAAGGTACAACTCGATACCTCACTACAAGAGTCACTCAACATAAGGCACTCAAAAGTGGTAAGGGGTGCATCTACTCTCTCTTCGAGGATGACAGGAAGGGATCTATCTCGCGACTCCCTTACCTCGGTCTGAAGGAGCAGGATCAGCAACTGGAGCAGCAGGAACCGGAGCAGAAGTCCCTGGGGAAAAGACACCACGACGGGTGTGAGAACTACATCCCACAGTAGTTCTCAGTAGGTGCCGCCAACAAGCCCGACGGTCTGCCCACTAAGTCTACTAGAGGCATAAAGTAACATATGCAGTGCTGTAAAGAAAAACTGGAAAAGTAAAGTCTACAGCTACTATGCCTCTATCTAGATGCTCAAAGAGTGGAACAGGAAGAACATGATGCCACAACTAGCCCTCAACTCAAATCACCCAATCTAAACTGACTGCCACATCGGGTCCAGTCAAACCTGCGCCTACCAACTGCCGTTACATCCCGGAGGACCGGACTTACGTAGGACGTCCATGATTGCCAAAACTGGCTCAGCCAGAGGGACGGTGTCCATGACTGCCAAAACTGGCTCAGCCAGAGGGACAATGCATCGACAAGTCGCGATAGAAGTATCAGGCCCAACTCCGGAGTGGCACTCGAGGGGCGCGACCCCACCGAGCAAAGTATCCGCGCATCTCTGTCGAGCTCAAATGTGGCTCATACAGGCTATGATCCAAATCCTCGATCAACAAGATCGGTAAAAACCAACAAAACACTGTCTCACTCACAGGCAGGAGAACTACACTGCCGAGACTCACTGTCACTCAGACGGCTCCCAAGGAACCCAGATCTACAACCACTATCACTCTCCCAAAGAACCTGATCTACAGACTGCTATCAACTCCACTCGGTCCCCAGACACGAGTGTAAATGCATCCCACAACATCCCGACCTCCCAGCCCACAACCCGGGCGAGAAAAGCTAAGTCCAGAATGACATATAAAATAGTGATGTGGGAATGTCTAGAGCAAATAAAAACCTAGCCCAAGTTGATGTTTTCTACAGTCTGGCTGAACATGCTGCATATGGCGGGGGTGCTAGGTCAAGTTCCAAGATCTCAATAATTAACAAGTTGTAGGAATCACAAGATCATCAAACTGATACAAAGAGCATTAACATTCAGATTCTAACATGCTACCAAGTCCAACTATTATGCATGATTTTACATAAATAGAGTTAGTACGCAGTCCATTGATCCTGAAAGCAAAGCCACCCACCTGAAGGTGCTAACTGTCCGGAGTCGTACAGCTGAGAATACCCAGAAACATCTATCTCTACTCACCCAATAACCAGCAGTACAGGAACAGTGTTCAACACTTCCTGGGTACAAAAATACAATCCAAAGTTACACTTAATTCCATAAAATCCAAATTTTACAATTCTGCTGGGAACAGTCCAATTAATGCGAAATTTTCACCTGTAAAACAATGTTCAAAAATTCCAATAAAAATATAACGGCGATCCTCGCGAAGAGTAGATGTCGATAGAGTCCTTAAATGTCGAATTACGATGTCCGGATGAGGAGATAAAAATCCGACAAGAAGGTGCTGTCCAAAAGTCCACCAGCCGCAAAGGGGGTTAAAAATGTACAAAACCCCAATAAAAGCTCAAATCTGGAAAATGTGGTCAACACGAAAATTGTAGATATACCTCTCGTGAAAACGTCGCCATAGAAATCGTCCAAAAATACCATCGGGGTAGCTCTGTAGACCTCCCAGACTGAAGTGCGACGAAAACGGGCCTCCAACAGTAATTCGTCGCACTGCGCTATGATGCCGAAATCGTCGTCGTTGCGGCCTCCAAAAATTCTGAGCTTCCACCGAAAGATGCACAACAAGATGAGGAAAAACTTTGATGAAGGGCACTTAGGCTGAAAATGTCACGCCCCGGGATCGAACTGCGATCCGGGCTCGCCAACAGATCCGCCGTCTGTGTGGAAACTGCCGCACAGACGAAGCGTCTACCCTGCAAAAGATCTGTAGCTAAACAAGTATCAGAGCTGAAAAAGAACAATAGCTACAGAAAGTAAAACACTGAACATCCGGTATACATAAAAATCAAATCCTCAATACAAGTCTCACTCAACTAGGACAATACAAGTACAATCCTCACAGATCTCTCAGAATGTCCAGTACAAAAGTGAAAACGTAAAAGTACACCGGGTACATCTACCTCAGACTCTCAATGATGGTAAGGAACTAATCGGCCGCGTCCTCACCTCGATCTGCTGTCCCCGCGCGCACCAAGCCGGAACAGCTGCCTCAAACCTGTCACCGCAGCAGGTGTGAGATCTACTGCAGAAGGCAGATCTCAGTGGGTACCATCCCAATATCCACGGTATGCCCACTAAGTCCACTGGAGGCAAAACAGATAGGTATGCAGATAGATAGGTAGATAGATAAATAATGGTAAGCTGAAAGAAAACTACAGCTAATGTGCCTCAACATAAAGCTCAAAAGGAAACTCTATCATAAACATGCTATGCATACTCTCGCTACTGCTAAAATGCCTCAGTATCAATGCCCAAAGGAAAAACCATCTAAGAACATAATATGTGGCCACCCACTCATAACACCCAATCCCAAAGACTGCCACATAGGGTCCAGTCAGGCCTGCGCCTGTCGACTAGGAACGCACCTGCCCACTACCACACATCCCTATGAGGACGGGATTTACGTGGGGCGTCCTGTCCGACTATCTCAATCTCAATCAAGTAACCACCTAGTAACTCAGCCAGGGGCATCAACCACCTGGTAACTCGGCCAGGGGCAAGTAACCGCCTGGTAACTCGGCCAGGGGCAAGTAACCACCTGGTAACTCGGCCAGGGGCAAGTGACCACCTGGTAACTCGGCGAGGGGCATCAACCACCTGGTAACTCGGTTAGGGGCAAGTAACCACCTGGTAACTCGGCCAGGGGCAAGTGACCACCTGGTAACTCGGCCAGAGGCATCAACCACCTGGTAACTCGGCCAGGGGCAAGTAACCACCTGGTAACTCGGCCAGGGGCAAGTAACCACCTGGTAACTCGGCCAGGGGCAAGTGACCACCTGGTAACTCGGCCAGGGGCATCAACCACCTGGTAACTCGGCCAGGGGCAAGTAACCACCTGGTAACTCGACCAGGGGCAAGTGATCACCTGGGAACTCGGCCAGGGGCATCAACACATCTACGCATCCGGAGCGTGACCCGAGGGGAGCGACCCCAGCGAGCTCAAGTATCTCATCAGTCTCAATAAGCGGCACATGCAGGCTATGGTCCACGATCAAACAGATTAGCAACTTGATGCTCAAAAGTACAACTCAGTCGGAAAAAAAACTCCACGACTCAACAGGAAATGCCCAAATCCTCACATAAGCTGTCGGAGAATCCTCTACGACTCAATCTGATAATGCACAACTCATGGCTAAGTCGGGAAACCTCTACGACTCGATCTGCCAGAACCCCAAACTCTCAAGCTAAGTCGGAGGTCCACCTCAACGACTAAATCGAAAAAACACAATCTAGAGCAATCACCCAATCCCCACAAGGAAGCTCATCTCACATGACACTAGAGCTCAACACACATGCTCTAAAAATCCACTCGGCCCCCCGGCACGAGCATACAAGCACCCTGAACCTATGCCATACCTTTGGCAACTCATAATTTAAAAACCATCCTTGAAAACCTTGATTTTTCTTAAAACGGGTTTCTCGATTTTTAAAACGGTTCAGGTGCAATTATAATGCAAACAAAGCATGAAACCTAGTGTCATATAATATCATGAGTCTATTAAAAATAATCCGGGGTTCCAATAAATTATACAGAAAATTTCAGGCAACTATCAGATTAAAAACAGTGAAAAATAGCAAGATAAACATGATCAACCTGCGTTCAATAGCATTAAAGGGCATTCCAGAAGTTTTGGAGAAATTCCAACCCACCTGAAACGCTTTCCGCAGGCAAACGCTGAAGTCGGTGATGCGCCGAAACCTCGAAAAATACGCCGCGCGCGAGCACACCGTCGCTTACTCGGAAAAACCCCGGAGGTTCGAATAAAAAATCCAGAGTCCTCTACAAAAATTCTGTCATCAGCAACTCACTCCCTAGCCAACACATAAAACTCGATCGCGCTCCAACAGTCACAAACACACAGCCCACACCAAAGCTTCAGCCCAAAATAAAACCCACAACATAAACTCTCATTCTCCAAGCACAATTAAAATACATAAACACATAAACCCAAACTAAATTCCAAGTACATCCTTATACTCAATCTACATCTCCCCTGTACAACCTGCTGCAAAGAAATCACCCACAGTACAAACAAAGCTCCATTCACACACCAAATAATTAAAGTCCACATATAGAATTCCTTAATTCCACCCTTACACACTTCCAGTTTGCATAATTTAAATCCAATTAATCTGATGGTGATCCACGTGCTGCCACAAAAATCACACACCAAGTCTCCAACATAAATAGATGCACCCACAACACACTCACTAACACAGAACCCTCACATTCACCACCAACAGCAAGCTCACATAACACACACACTAATTGGTGCTCTCTTAAACACAATCCCTTAATTCCACCTTTACACACTACCATCAACAAGCCACAAGTCCCTTCTGCATGCTTATAAAAATAAATGCTCACTTCCACAATAAAATAAATCCACACACAACTCCAGCACCATAACAAACACCCAGATTGTTTATGTGGAAAAACCAAGTGCCGCGCACTCGCTCCGGGTTCCGCACGGCACCTCGGCGAAAACCGCCCAACTCGACGACGTCCTGTGAGAGCAAAAAGGGAAAAAAAACACGTCAGAACGGCCCACAAAAGTGCCCTCGCGACACCCGGGCAACAACAACCACGGCGCGCGCGCACACAGCCCATCGGAAACGGCCCCCCGCTCGCTCGACGACCGCATGTAGCAGCCGCGGCAACCGAGCGCGCTGCTGCAGCTTGCGCGGCGCCCGCGCGCAGCGCGCTGCCCAGGCGCATGCCGCGCGGCGCCAGGGCCGGCCGCGCGACGCTTGGGCCAGCCGCGCGGCCGTTTGGGCTAGCCGCGCGCCCAACGGGCCGCCGCGCGCCTGCATGCGCGCGCTCGCTTGGGCCTGCAGCGCGCCCGCATGCGCGCGTTCGCTTGGGCCTGCAGCGCACCCGCATGGCTTGCAGCACGCCCGCTTGGCCCGCCGCGCGCTTGCATGCGCGCGCCCGCACGGGCTTGCAGCACGCCTGCAGCCCTGCTTGCTGCTTGCCAAAACGGACCGCAAGCCTCCCAAAACTCCCCCAATTCCTCCAAAACCCAACTAAAATAAAACCAAACCCCAATCCAAGCAATTCCCAAAACAACAAAATCTAAATCCAAGCTTCCACTCAGAAAAGAAAAACTGCGCTTACCTCTCTCCCAAATCCGTCGCGCGCTGCTCGTCGCGCTCACCGCTCGGCTTCCGACCATGGGTCCACCATCACAGCTCCTAGGCAAAACCTTTCTTCTCCAACTTCTCCTCCTTTTCTCTACTTCTTCTTCTCTCTCTTCATCTTCCAAACTTTCCTCTGTTATTGCTCAAAACCTCTGTTTTGCTAATTAAAAGTGACGATGACGTGGCGCCCCATTTAATTAGTGGCAGAGGCTAATTAAATGGGCTGGTGAGGCAGCTGTAGCACACTAAACTAATTAGAACTCCCTCACTCTCTCTCTTACTTTCTTTCTCTTTCAATCTCTAATTCTCTTCAGCAAAACCAACTAATTATGTTAATTAATTAAACAATCTAAATTAAGCCAACTCCAACTCACTTTTCGTCTTCGGGTCCTCCGCGTCAGTCCGGAATCTCCCGAATCCCGCTGTAATCATAAAGTAGACCTGTTCCAAGTATCTCCAAATTTTCTGCACATCACGGTGGAGTCGATGCTTTCCCGAAATCAGTCCTCCAACGGCGGACAATGCCGGAAAACCTCGAATTGACCTGGGGCTTCCGCGTTGATCTGAGTCGACCCGAACTCATCTGTAACCCAATATGGAACACGCTCGAGGCGATCTCTCCGCACCATGCCATCCTGCGAGGTCGGTGCGCTACCCGAAATTCCGGTACTCTACAGAAAAGCTCAGGAAAAGCCCGAAAATGAAGTGCCATTGGCCTATTTATAGGCCTCAACCAGGGAAAAAGCCAAAAATCCTCTCATTGGGCTTCTGGGCCCTACTTTCGGGCGCCCTGTCACGGGGTTAGAATCGCTTGACGAAACCCGTGCGGCGCTCGTCCGTCACCTGCACGAACGAGCCAGCCAAAACCGTCCCGAGGCACAACTCCGCGAGTTGAATCGAGCGAGAATCGAGAGAAAGGCAAGCAAAGGTCCTGTAAGTAAGCACAAACAACCGGTATTTTATTGATTAGCGAAAATGGATTACAACGAAGAGGGACACGACTCGACTTGGTCGGGCACCGGCCGTTGAGGCAAAATGAACACCAATGACACTCCCACTTTCAGGCGGAGCCGGCTCACTTAATGCACATCAATCAAACCATCCCGTCCTACCCTATAGGGGCATCCACCCCTTTGGCACCCCGGGGGTACAAAGGTGCTCACCGAGGGGTACGTTTTTGAGCGGCGCACATCCATAGGAAAATAGGCCTCCGGCCCATGCCCGACACGCGTCCGGCTCAACCCGGCGCATAAGCGGCCATTGTTAGCGAAAGGCCTATGCCCCTTTGGATGTGTAGCACAAGTGAACCCACGGGTGCCAATCGGATGCCCATTTACAAGTAAATGCCCAACCCAAAAAAGGAAAATCCTATGTCGACGCCGTGTCCGACAACATTTACAGACTCGATACATTATTGACAAGGTCAGGCCCGTTGATGGTTGGAAGAGGGGCCTGACAGACTCCCCCACTTGATTCCTCGACGCCCTCGTCGAGGTCTTCAGTTGTACCTCCTGCGCGGTTGGATCATCCAGACGTTTCCGCCTGGGTCTTCTGCTGGTACTCCTGGATCTTGTAGTCTTCATGCCGAAGGGTGCTTTCTGGTTCCCAACTGGCTTCAGCTCTTGGTAGGTTCTTCCACTTGACGAGGAACTCCTTCTCCGCTGCTCCATTGGGAAGCTTCCGCACTCGGTCCGCCAGAATTTCTTCGACTCGCCTCTCGACAGAGGAGATTGTGGGGGGGAGGCGAGTGGAGATGTTTCTTGAGGTGTCCTCGCGGTCGGCATGATAGGGCTTGAGACAGCTCGTATGGAAGACCGGGTGGATTTTAAGCCACGCCGGGAGCTGCACCCGGTAGGAGACCTTTCCCACCTTGCCCGTGATGAGGAAGGGGCCTTCGTATTTTCGGACGAGCCCTTTGTGAACCTTCCGGAACACCTTCAGGGATGCTGGTTGGAGCTTGATCAGCACCTCGTCGCCGATGCAATAGTCTCGAGGCCGCCTGTCCTTGTCGGCCCACTTCTTCATGGTTCTCGCCGCTTTCTCCAAGTAGGCTCGGGCAATTTCAGCATTACGGTGCCACTCCTTGGCAACGTGGTACGCTGAGGGGCTGCTGCCGGTATACCCGATGACCAGCGTGTGAGGTGTCGACGGCTGTTGTCCAGTGATGATCTCGAAGGGGCTTTTGTTTGTCGCAGAGCTCCGCTGCAAGTTGTACGAAAACTGGGCTACGTCCAGAAGCTTCACCCAGTCTCGTTGATTGGCACTGACAAAGTGCCGAAGGTATTGCTCCAGTAGAGCGTTTATTCTTTCAGTTTGGCCGTCCGTCTGAGGGTGCAAACTCGTGGAGAAGTATAGTTTGGATCCCAACAACTTGAAGAGTTCCGTCCACAAGCGTCCCAGGAAGCGAGGATCTCTGTCGCTGATGATGTTCTGCGGAATTCCCCAGAACTTCACTACATGCTTCAGGAATAGTTGGGCCGCCTCCTCGGCAGTGCAGTGCAAGGGCGCGGGGATGAAAGTAGCATACTTCGAAAATCGGTCCACCACCACTAGTACGGAACCGATCTCCCCTACCTTTGGTAGACTGGCAATGAAGTCGAGTGAGACGCTCTCCCAAGGCCGCTCCGGCACAGGTAGCGGTTCCAATAGCCCGCATGGCTTGTCACGCTCCACCTTATCCTGTTGACATGTGAGGCAAGTGCGCACATAATCTTCGACATCCTCCCCCATCTTCGGCCAATAGTAAGCCCTCTCCATAAGGGCCAGAGTTCGTTGCACGCCTGGGTGGCCTGCCCACAGAGTGTCATGGCACTCACGGAGCAGCTCTCTCCTCAGATTGTCCGCCCGAGGGACGTACACCCGATCTCCCTTAGTTTTGATGAGGCCGTCCTGGACCCAGAATCTTCGTGCCTTCCCATCGTCGATCAGTTGCTTCAAGGTCACCGCCAGAGGATCTTTCTTCAAACCTTCGCGGATCCGCTCTTGCAACGTCGCCTGTACTTGGCTTGCCCTCTCATTCGAAATCGCCTTGAGAGCGGCAAGTTCAGCTCTACGGCTCAGAGCGTCGGCCACTTGGTTGCATCGTCCCGGCTTGTATTGCAATATCATGTCGAACTCTGCTAGGAAGTCTTGCCATCGCGCCTGCTTTGGGGTGAGCACCTTCTGGGTTTGGAAATAACTCAGAGCAACATTGTCCGTTCGGACCACAAACCGCGAGCCCAGGAGATAGTGCCTCCACACCCGAAGACAGTGCACCATTGCCGTCATCTCCTTTTCGTGGACTGCATATCGCCGTTCCGTGTCGTTCAGCTTTCGGCTCTCGAATGCCACAGGATGGCCTTCTTGGACAAGTACGCCTCCAATGGCGAAATCCGAGGCGTCAGTGTGGACTTCGAACGGGAGTGAGTGGTCAGGTAGACTAAGTACGGGCCCCTCCATCACAGCTGCCTTCAAATCGTCGAAGGCTCTCTGGCAATCCTCCGACCACTTCCAAGGTCAGTCCTTACGAAGCAAGTCCGTTAGCGGCACCGCCCTCCGCGAGTAACTAGCGATGAACCGCCTATAGTAGTTGACAAGCCCAAGGAACGACCGCAGTTCAGTCACTTTAGTCGGCGCTCTCCATTCCTTAATGGCACGAATTTTCTCCTCATCCATACTTATGCAACCATCGCCCACCCGATGGCCCAAAAACATAATCTCCTGTTGAGCAAAATAGCACCTCTCCTTCTTCACAAAAAAAGAGTGCTCTTTCAAGGTTTCGAAAACAGTCCGAAGGTGCTCCACATGCTTCTCCAGTGTCTGGCTGTAGACGACGATGTCATCCAGGTATATCACCACGAACTTATCCAGATATTCGTGGAAGAGTTGGTTCATCAGGGTGCAGAAGGTGGCGGGGGCATTCGTAAGGCCAAACGGCATCACCAAGAATTCGAATGCCCCATACCTCGTAACGCATGTTGTCTTCGCCTCATCCCCCTCTGCAATCCGAACCTGCCAGTAACCAGACCGCAAATCGAGCTTGGAGAAGTACCGCGCCTTCCCCAACTGATCAAACAAGTCCGCGATGAGTGGGATCGGGTACTTGTTCTTGATTGTCACCTTATTCAGAGCCCGGTAATCCACGCATAGTCGTAGGCTTCCATCTTGCTTCTTCTGGAAGAGTACCGGGGCCCCAAATGGTGCCTTCGAGCTGCGGATGAGTCCACCTGCGAGCAGCTCGTCAAGTTGCTTCCGAAGTTCCGCCAACTCCGGAGGGGACATACGGTAGGGAGAGCGAGCTGGAGGCCTCGCGCCTGGCTCGAGCTCAATCCGATGGTCCACCGCACGTTTGGGAGGTAGAGATTTTGGCAATTTCGGGGGCATAACATCTTTGAATTCCTCTAGAAGCTTCGCCACTTGCGGTGGCCATGATGTTTCACCATCCTCCATGGTCTCCAGCTTCATAGCCGCCACGAATGTCATGTCACCTTTCCTCACACCCCTCTTCAACTGGAGTGCTGAGATCTGCTTGGCATCCACCGTCTTCCGCCTTATCGGAACAACACATGGAGAGTCGCTCCCCATTAGACATAGGGTGTCCAGGAAGGGCATTGGCACCCCTCTAGACGTTTGCAAAAACTCCATGCCCAAAATAACTTGGAAGTCATCCAGTGGCACTGACATAAGGTTGGCCCGCCCCGACCATGACCCAATCTCAATCAACACCTCCTTCGCAACGCCCGCAATTGGTTGGGCTTTTGAGTTCACCGCCTTCATGCGGCTTCCATCCCTGCTTAGGGTAAGCCCGATCCGCTCGGCTTCACCCGTCGCAATGAAGTTGTGGGTGGCCCCCGTGTCCACCATGGCCCTAGTCACCTTGCCATTGAGCTTAATGTCCACGTACATCAGCTCGCTTGTTCTGCTCTCCCTTGGGACGGAGGTCTTTACCTTCGGCATGGGGGTTTTGCCTTTCTCCCCACTTGACCCTTGAGGGCGTTAAGCAATCGAAGCGCCCCCATTCGGATGCCGTCGGCCTCCTCCGCCTCTTCGGGCTCTTCGTCGAAGTCGGAATCCCTCGCCTGCACTGCATTGAGAGACTTCCTCTGAGGGCATGCCTTGACGAAGTGAGGACCTCCACAAAGAAAACAACCTTCTTCAGAAGGCTTCGACGTCTTCGAGCCCTTCGGTCCAGCCCCTCTTCGCTCCGCGGGCGCCGCCCCTTTTCCCTTCGCTTTATAGTTTTTGGAGGCATTACCCGTGGGTTTCTTCTTTGGGTGCTCGGTTGCCGAATAGTCCGTCAGTCGCTCTGCCGCCCCCTGGGCCGCAGCCAAGTCTTGGATATTTTGTCGGCGAAGTTCCGCCTGAGCCCACGGCTTCAACCCTTCCAGGAAGTGGAAGAGCTTGTCTTTCTCTGACATGTCCCGAATGTCGAGCATCAGGGCGGAGAACTGCTTCACATACTCTCGAATCGACCCTGATTGTGTGAGTCTTCGCAAGGCCCGCCGTGCAATGAATTCGACATTCTCCGGCAGGAACTGGACCTTCAGCTCTCTCTTTAAATCCTCCCAAGTGGCGATGGTGCATCTCCCCGCTTGGATGTCCTCGTAGCGGGTCCTCCACCAAAGCTTGGCGTCCCCGTCTAGGTACATCATTGCGAACGTCACCTTCGTTTCTTCACTTTCCGGGCGGACGGCACGGAAGTATTGCTCCATGTCGAAGAGAAAGTTCTCAAGTTCCTTCGCATCATGAGCTCCACGAAAGGAGCGCGGTTCTGGCACGCGAACCCGCCCCGCAGGCCCCTCGCCATGGGTTGCGGTTGGAGCGTTGCCCACTGCCCTTGTAAGCACGCTGACCCGTGCGAACAATTCGGTGGATTGCTCCTTTAGGTGCATGACCGCGTCCTTCGTGTTCTCTTGCAGTTGGTCCAATTGCTCGACGACTTGGGACAGCGTCTTCTCGATCGCGACGATTCGATCCTCGTGCGCGAACATCCTCGCCACCCGATCGTCAATACGAGCAACCTGTAGTTCCAAGTCGGCCAATCGTTCCCGGTTACTCCGATGCCTTTCGGATTCACCTTGGTCTTCGTTGTCCGCCGCCGCGGTTCGTTCCACCGTCGCGGCTCGTTCCACCGTCGCTGTTTGTTGGGTTGCCGTGCTCGTCTCCGCAGCATGCGATTTGCCGTGCTCGTCTCCGCAGCATGGGATTTGCCCCGCGCCATGCCGTCTCGGTCGAATCCCGGGCTCCGATACCACTTGTCACGGGGTTAGAATCGCTTGACGAAACCCGTGCGGCGCTCGTCCGTCACCTGCACGAACGAGCCAGCCAAAACCGTCCCGAGGCACAACTCCGCGAGTTGAATCGAGCGAGAATCGAGAGAAAGGCAAGCAAAGGTCCTGTAAGTAAGCACAAACAACCGGTATTTTATTGATTAGCGAAAATGGATTACAACGAAGAGGGACACGACTCGACTTGGTCGGGCACCGGCCGTTGAGGCAAAATGAACACCAATGACACTCCCACTTTCAGGCGGAGCCGGCTCACTTAATGCACATCAATCAAACCATCCCGTCCTACCCTATAGGGGCATCCACCCCTTTGGCACCCTGGGGGTACAAAGGTGCTCACCGAGGGGTACGTTTTTGAGCGGCGCACATCCATAGGAAAATAGGCCTCCGGCCCATGCCCGACACGCGTCCGGCTCAACCCGGCGCATAAGCGGCCATTGTTAGCGAAAGGCCTATGCCCCTTTGGATGTGTAGCACAAGTGAACCCACGGGTGCCAATCGGATGCCCATTTACAAGTAAATGCCCAACCCAAAAAAGGAAAATCCTATGTCGACGCCGTGTCCGACAACATTTACAGACTCGATACATTATTGACAAGGTCAGGCCCGTTGATGGTTGGAAGAGGGGCCTGACAGCCCGGTACATTCGGGCTGCTACAGTGTTGGGCCCGGCCTAGCACTGTTCATGCCCGAAATCACTCGGTGATGCCACGTGGCCCGCCAAACAGCAAACAGCTGTGCGGGCCACTCACAGGATGCCACGTCGCCCATCCCCACACAGGATGGCGGTTGGCGCCCGCCAATGAGCGGGCGCCACGTGTACAGCCCGGTTGACCCGCCAACCTGTCGGCCCCTCGCCGGTCGCGCGGCGTGGCTCCCACGTGCGCACGCAGCCCGAGGCGCCGGCTACGTCCCCCGTGCACCGCGCCAGCTGCGCCTGCGAATCACAAGGCGACACGTGTCCCGTACACCCAGTCCAAGCTTCCCACTTTGGAATTCCGTGGACCGTGGCACATGCACCAACCAACCGGAGGCTGCCACGTGTCCCCCGCCTTGGTCCATGCACTGCCACGCTCACCCGATAGACCGGGCGCCTTGAGCCCGCCAATCAGGCGGTGCCACGTGTCCCTGCGCCGGGTCTGTGCACCCAGCCGCGCTACTCTGTGGACCGCGCGCTAAAAACCGGACAATGACAGGCCGCCACGTGGCATGCCGTCGGTCTACGGCCCCTCCCATGCACCAAAAGCCAATAAAAACTTCCGGGAGTGCGTTTTTGGGCATCCGGACTCAGAGTCAAACAAGCAAATAGCCATTTTCAAGCGTTTTTCCGTGCTGAATCCGTTTCCAACCTCTGTTTGGTCTAATTCTTTTCAAAAATTTTGGCAAACCTAGCCGAAGGCCAACACAGCTAATGATATCTCACAGGGTCCATCTGTGGCATCCCTTTGATGCTCCATGGGCCAGATACACCAACACTAGGTGTTCTAACAGTGGATTCACCGGAAGAACGTTGCATGGGAACCAGGGCCACTACATATCTAATATCATTCGTCGAAACTCCGCCCACGGTAGCTGTCGGGTAATCTGAAACTCTAGTGGCTCTACCCGATGCCACCAAGCATCTGCATCACCTTCCAAACAGTGCACCACCATATGCACTCGATACCTCGGATCTATGAAAAAGTCCCTGAAGAGCTTCTCCACCGCAGAAAGCCATCTCCCAACGTCCTAGGGCTGTGCATCCCGCCGTGAAAATCTAGGCGGTCCTCGCTGACAGAACTTGGTGAGTTTGTCGGCGATGTCCTGCTCCTCCTCCGCAGTCAATGGCTGGATAGCTCCTGGAGCCCCACTACTAGATGATGGTGCTGATGGCACAGAAGGTACAACTGGGGGCACAGGGACCTTAGGAACAGCCGGGGGTGGTGCCTGTGACGCCCCACTTCCCAGGGGGTCACCCATCCTAGAACTACTCTAGCTCTAGCACGCTTAACTCTCACAACCTCTTGGATCTTGCTACCATCCAAAATGCTATAGCCGGGTTAAGTGATTTAGTCCTATTATATCATTTATATATAGGACTAATCCAAATTCCGGGGGTGTCACATTCTTCCCCCCTTTAAGCCCTGACGTCCACGTCAGGCTCAAGCACACTCACAAGCACCAGGCGATGTGAGACTCATCTCGCTAGCCTTAGCCGACCTTGTGAGTAGCTGCACTCCACTCACAACGGTCATTAGCTGGGGAGCCTCGCTCTACCCGCTATATAACCCTGGCTCAGCCGAGACTCATCTCACATTTCTGGCTGGTGAATGGCTCTGATACCAACTGTGACGCCCCACTTCCCAGGGGGTCACCCATCCTAGAACTACTCTAGCTCTAGCACGCTTAACTCTCATAACCTTTTGGATCTTGCTACCATCCAAAATGCTATAACCGGGTTAAGAGATTTAGTCATATTATATCATTTATATATAGGACTAATCCAAATTCTGGGGGTGTCACAGTGCCTCTCTCTGGGCAAGAAACTGGTCCATCCTCTGCTCCTGTCGGCGCTGACCCTCCGCCAACTGGGCCACTAAGGCCCTCAACTCGATAAGCTTAGAGGGTCTGGACTGCTCCGGCTCATCAGGGGGTATGGGAGTACCCCGGGTAGGAATCTGGCGTCGAGGAGGCATCCTGCCACAAGAAACCAAACATCAGCAACAAAACCCCACACGACCCAATCTAGCGAAAGTCAAAAGGCATCCCCCTATTTCTGTAACTTTATGTTGTCTGCGGCCAACATAATTGTTCAACAGAAATAGACTATGTCGATCCATCTTTGTCACGCCCCGAATCTGCTACCAATTTGGCATAGTTCGGGCGCGCTGAACAGACGCCGAACGGACAGAACCTCCCCTGTCCGCCCAAGGCTAAGCAACAAGATCATGTACAAGAATCACCCAGGAATTAATTCTAGATATACACAATCACAACGAGAGCACAACCAGTGCTAACAAGAACATAAGAGCAAGGTACGAGTATATAACAGTAAACATACAAGCAACAAAGAGAGAAACTCTATCTATTACAACCATTCCATTCGAGCATATGAATAATACATAGATCACATCCAAAACATCCTCACCCTATACAACATCTACTCTCAAAATGTAAAGACAAGGTGACAAGAGCTATAGATGTAGGGAGGCTGCTACCAACGTCTCTAGGGCGCCAAGCCCTTACCGCGATCCTCGCCGGGAGTACCTGTACTCGGCCCTGTAATAATAGTGGGGTGAGAACTATGGTCCATAGTTCCCAGTGGGTTCGGCCACCGACTCCACCGGTCTTCCCACTAGGTCCAAGAGGGCAAAGCAGATAGATAGATAGATAGATAGATAGATATATCTGAAAACTGTAAATGTAGTAAATAACTACACTACTATGCCCAACACGGAAAAACATGTATGCATGCTCAGGGGAGAGATATCCAAATATATCACTATGTCCAAGAAGTACTATTTCATACTTGTTCTCTAACTCATTTTCAGGAAGTGTGGTTTTTAACACTTCATCTCAAATCTCACGGCACACCCGAAGGTTGCCCACGGCTCACTATCACGACGAGGGAGACTATGTCTCAACCTACCAATCGAACGCGTCTGCGGGACCCTAACCGTCCCTCGGGTGGCGTGCCCCGTGACCAACTCCGGAGTAGGCGGCCGTAGAGGAGCGACCTCCACCAGCCAAAAACAGACTATGAGCATGATCCAATCCTCTCCACACGAGGATACCCTATCTATAAGGCTAATGGCAACTGAGATCCCTATAGATAATACACAACCTATGTCTCACATGTGTCATGATAGGTTTACCTACACTAATTTTCATATGCCACTCGTTCATTTATTGTGTGGTGTTCACAATTTCTACATATATGCCACTCGTTCATTTATTGTCGACTCACAAGTCCAACACCCAATCCGCACTATAGGATTCCTCGGTATCGACCCAATCTTTCCCAATCCAACATAATAGCATAACATTTGCTAAATATCTATATCAACCGGAAAGTATAAAGATGGCAATACATACTATCCTATAATGCAATGGTGCGATATGCAATAGTGTAAGTGGCTAAGACATAGAGAGAAGCCCAACGGCTTCGGTAAGAGCACCACCCACCTCGGGTCCTTGGCTCGGCTCGGCTCTCCAAAAAAATCTACGGGAGCACCGGTCTCGATCACAAGGGTCGCCTCAAGTCGGATGTCCTAAACAAGTCCAAAACGGCCTATTAATAACCTCCAAGCACTATGCTTAGTGCTTTCACGTGCGCGCAAAAGCGCCGACGAAAGATGACGAACTTCCATGATTTGTGGCCTGGATCGTCAAGGGTTTACCCAAAACCCCTCCATGATGGAAGGATTCCATTTAAATCCCCCACCAAAATTACTAATGTAATATTCTCTTTTTGCCTCAAAAGTCCTAGAGCGCGTATTTCGGCTCTAACTTTTCGACCGTTTGACGGAATGTCGATCCGTCTTCGCCAACACGTTTCTTTATATAGTAATTGAGTTTCCATGGGTTCAAATGAGATCAATCCCATGAAAATCCAAAAACTCCTCTTTTAAACCCTAGGTTTCATATACACATTCATTATGATTTCTCCACGATTTTCGCCGATTTCTTCGACAAGAATTCTTCTAAGATCATATAGATTTTAGATCTAAAAAAATTACGGCAAAACCAAATTTATTTTTTACAAAACTCACCTCAAAAGAGCTATGATTCAAGCTTTTCTTGGTTCAAAAGCTCGCCCTCGCTCGCCTTAAGCTCCCGCAAATCGCTCCGCGATTTAGTGCACTCGTTAGGATGAGAAAATCTTAGAGAGAGAAAGTGAGGTGAGAAGGAACGAGAGAGCTCTCCATGGAGGTGTGGTCTGTTTGTGCGCGTGCGTGGGTGGAGAAGAAGAAAGAAAAGGGGAAAGTGTTTTATGCATAAAGGACCCCCCACAATAGTACTAATTTACTATTTAGTCCAATTTGATCTGATACTTGCCTGCGGAGTCCTTCTGAGTGTCTGTTTGCGCTCAAATTGACGGGCAGGCTCATCTCAACTTAATTTATCACGAGATATTTTAAATTTTCAGTTTGGGCCATTTCTGGGTCACCAAAAGTCTCGCTGTACTTAAAATCGCTGTCAGGTACCTTTCTCACTGCTCGGGTATCCGATTGACACGAAACTTTTATTGTGACCTTAAAATAATATTACGAAGCTCCCGTAATTTTCTCAAAATTTTTCGACACTGTTGGCGGAGCCCGTTCTCACTATCCGGCATCCGATCAACGCGAAACTTTTTCTGTGGCCTTAAAACATATTTACGGGGCTCCCGTAATTTTTTTCGGAATTTTCTGACACTGTGCATTTTCTGCTAATTATCTGCCCCGTCTCTCACAGAAAATATTAAATCTTCTGTTTTCGCTCCGATTTCGGCGCAGGTCATTTTCAACCTATATTATGCTTCTATGAGTCCAATAAAAATAGTATCTTACACTATTTTTATTTATTTTTATTTATATAATAATTTTTCCGACTTACTATATCCTACCGTAACCTCTATATGCTTTCTTTTAAAAGTTGAACTTGCACATTTTACCTATGGTTAATTAGGATTTCTTTGAATTAATTGGGCATATTCTACTTAATGTCTAACTTCTACCTTTAGAAGTTCGGTATCCTACATTCTTCCCCCCTTAAGCAATTTCGTCCGCGAAATTGAAATTTAATGCAATTCAACCGAATCGAAATTCCA
>JAQOTM010000670.1:88562-117995 GCA_029168755.2 Tillandsia fasciculata
ATCACGCCACTCACGCCCTATCATCCTAGGGTTTGCCCAAAAAGCCTAGGATTTTCTAAGTCCCAACTGACCTATCCCTAAGCTCTGATACCACCTAATCTGTCACGCCCCGGGTGTAAACCAGAACACGGGCCCGTCTACAGATCCGCCGTGCACAAGGTATTTCCCGCGTACACGAAGCGTCGGTAACCTGCTCAGATATAAGAAATAATAATAATAAGAGCATAAAATCAGAGCTGAACTAAAACTACTACATCTCAGACAACAACTGGAAGTAAATAAAGAACAACTGTAAAATAAATACAAATATCTCTCCCAGCTCACCACAAATATACAACTAACTGGGTAAAGCCAAACCCAAAAAGAAATACACTGAAAGCTGTCTGAGAAAATAAGGTACATCAAAACTCCAGCTAGCAACTGTACGGTGGACTCTCTATCTAATCCGCAATCCTCTTACCTCGATCAGATGCTGACGGCCCAGCAACTCCCGCAGAGGACTCTGCAAAATAAAGGGGGAAAAACAAAGAAAAGACGATGGGGGTGAGAACTACTATAAAAATTGTAGCCTCCCCTAGTGGGTGAAGCCTCAAACTCAGACATGCCCACTAGGCCTACCAGAGGCAAAAAGAGAAAAAGAGGTGCTAAGCTAAGTATAAAACTGCTGATGAAAGAGCTACCACTAATATGCCTCTACATGTCAAGCTAGTAAGAATAGCTAAAAGTATGCATCAGTATCTAAAAGCCTGCCTAAATAACCCAATCCTACCACCAGTAGACACCGGTACTGCCTACTCTGCCTGCCGCATCGGGTATGTCAGCCTACGCATAACACTGATGCAAAGAAGTCTCAAAGACTCAAAGCCTGACTGACGCACACTCCGGAGTGGCACTCGAGGGGAGCGACCCACACGAGTAAAATAAGTAGCCACAAGTAATCTGATATAGCAGGACTGGATTGTGACTCAGATCAAGTGGGAAGAACCATCCACGAAAGAAAGCCCGATCCCCCTCTCGCAATCTGATGCATAGTAACAGTCCGGTCAACCACCCAAGATTCGTGGTTACCGCAATACCCTACTATCAAGCCCAGCCTGTCCCAAATCCCCAGAAACCTGACTATACTATCGCAGCCCCCGCTCGAACCCGAGCATGCTATCCCTGAAGCCTAAATAATAGGAGAAAGAAATAAAAGCACGGTTTCAGGAGAAAGAAATAAAAGCACGGTTTCTCCTAAGTCAAATCCCAAAAGATAGTGTATCAGTAAATAGTGACTTATTTATATGACCATTCAAGCATGCAATTGTCCCAGTATTTTAATCTATTTCACATGAATAGTTATGCTAAAGCAACGAGTGCCAACACTAATGTCTCAAAGTGATGATCCCTATTTGCATAATCACTAATTGCTAACCTACAGCTGATAATGCTGTCCCGGATAATTAAATACTTAAACAGGAGTGATTATGGTATAATACTCATGCCCAAATGCCATGATCTCAGTTACATGGATAAACTATTAATTATTTAATCCCATATTGCATGCAAGGTTTATCAACAATAGGTTCGGCCTTTTCTAACATCGGGATACTCTGATATTCCTAGTGAGCATACCAAAGAAGAGGAATACAACAACCACCCACCTCAAGAAGCGTGCACAATAGTAAAACAAGATCCCTCGCTGCCAGAATCCACAGTCTCCAACAATCACCCCACAATACAAGAAATGCAATAATCCTGCAAACACACCAATCGATAACTACTTAAACAACAATTCCACAACCATTCACAGTCCCGAAAAATTCAGTCAAGAAGATGCTTAATTTCCACCTGTAAAAGGGGCTCTGAAAAATCTAACAAAAATACCACTGCGATCATCTCGTCGAGACCTTCGAAACGGGTACCTGCACGTCCAAATCCGAGCCCCGTAGGCCAAGTTACAAATTCCACAGTACAGGTGCGCAAAAACTCACAACCACACAACTGTAAACTCTTGCACAGATAAAAGGGGAATAGTATACCTCCGGGAAGGTCTCAGAAAAATCCAAGAAAAATACGGTGATGATCCTCGCGACGAGTAGATGAAAAAAGTGTACAGGCTTGTCTCGATCCGAAGCTCGAGCGCGAAGAATAAAATCCGGCAAGGTGCTGCTGTCAAGAGAGAAATCCTGTAGCAATGGGGGTTAAAAATGTACCAGGAACTCCTAGAATAGCTCGGATCTGAAGAAAATGTCAACATGAAAAACATAGACCTACCTCTCGTGGATCAAACGCCATGAAAATCGTCCAAAACTACAGTCGGGGTAGCTCTGTAGACCTCCCAGACTGAAGTGCGACGAAAATGGGCCTCCAACAGTATATCGTCGCGCTGCGCTACGATGCCGAAGTCGTCGACGCCGCGACCTCCAAAAATTCCGGGCTTCCTCCGCAAGATGCACAACAAGGTGAGCAACAATTTCGATGAAGGGTGCTAAGTCCAAAAAGCCAGAAAAAAGCCTGTAAAGAGGGTATGAATGGCCTATTTATAGGCCCAACCCGGAAAATCCAAAGAAAACTCACCTTTGGGCTTTTTGGGCCCAATTCCGGGCGCCCGAATGTTTCGGGCTGCTACAGTGTTGGGCCCGGCCCAACACTGTTTGCGCCCGAAACCACCAGGTGATGCCACGTGGCCCGCCAAACAGCAAACAGCTATGCGGGCCACGCAGAATCGGCCACGTGGCCCCTCCCCTCACAGGAAGGCGGTTGGCGCCCGCCAATCAGGCGGCGCCACGTGTCCAGCCGGGGAACCCGTCGACCGGTCGCCCGCCCGCGCTGGTCGCGCGGCATGGCCCCCTCGTGCGCACGCGCCCCGAGGCGCCGGCCAGGTCCCCCGTGCACCGCGCCCGGTGCGCCCGTGAATCAGAAAGTGACACGTGTCCCCTACACCCGGTCCACGCATCCCGCTTTGGAATTTCATGGACCGCGCCGCGTGCACCGACCAACCGAAGGCTGCCACGTGTCCCCCGCCTTGGTCCATGCACCGCCGCGCACACCCGGTAGACCGCGCGCCTTGAGCCCGCCAATCAGGCGGTGCCACGTGTCCATGCGCCGGGTCTGTGCACCCAGCCGCGTTACTCTATGGACCGCGCGCTGAAAACCGGCCAATGACAGGCCGCCACGTGGCATGCCGGCGGTCTACGGCCCCTCCCATGCACCAAAAGCCAATAAAAACTTTTGGGAGTCCCTTTTTGGGCATTCGGACTCAGAATCAAACAAGCAAATAGCCGTTTTCAAGCGTTTTTCCATGCTGAATCCATTTCCAACCTCTATTTGGCCTAAATCTTTTTAAAAATTTCGGCAAACCTAGCCGAAGGCCAATACAGCTAAAGATAACTCACAGGGTCCATCTGTGGCATCCCTTTGATGCACCATGGGCCTGATACACCAACACTAGGTGTTCTAACAGTGGATTCACCGGAAAAAGGCTGCATGGGAACCTGGGCCACTACATCCTCCCCCACTAAAAGGAAGTTTCGTCCCCGAAACAAAGAAAACAAAACAGACGTACCTCAACCGGAAGTCTCGAACAGAAAGTGGTAGGTATCTCTCATCTATGTCTCCAGCTCCCAAGTAGCCTCTCGCTCCTCGTGATTGCTCCACAAGATCTTTACATACGGAATGGCCCGGTTGCGCAATTCCCTCACCTCACGAGCAAGAATTCGCAACGGGCGCTCCTCGTAGCCAAGTCCTCGCCGATCTCCAAGAAGTGAAGTCAATCACGTGCGACGGGTCAAACACATATCTCCTCAGAGCTGAGACGTGGAAAACATCGTGAACTCCGGCCAGGCGTGGAGGAAGAGCAACTCTATAAGCCACGGGGCCTACCCTCTCAAGTACCTCAAAGGGTCCAATAAAGCGGGGACTGAGCTTCCCACGCACTCCAAATCTCCGGACCCCTTTCGAAGGCGAGACCTTCAAGAAGACATGATCACCAACCTGAAACTCTAGGTCTCGCCGTCGAGTATCAGCGTAGCTCCTCTGACGACTCTGGGCTGTCTCAAGATGTCGGCGAATTACTCTGACTTTCTCCTCAGCCTCCAAAAGTAAATCCGGTCCCAAAGTCCTCCTCTCACCCACGTCACTCCAATACAAGGGCGACCGACACTTGCGTCCATACAACGCCTCAAACGGAGCCATCTGAATGCTCGCCTGATAGCTGTTGTTGTACGCAAACTCAACCAATGGTAAGTGTCGGTACCACCCTCCTCCAAAATCCATAACGCACACTCTCAACATATCCTCGAGGGCCTGTATGGTGCGCTCAGACTGGCCATCAGTCTGTGGGTGGAAAGCAGTGCTAAATCTGAGTTGGGTCCCCAAGGCTGACTGTAAACTCCCCCAAAAGCGTGATACAAACCTTGGGTCCCTATCTGATACGATCGAAGCGGGTACACCGTGTAGCCTCACTACCTCATCCAAATACAACTGTGCCAGACGCTCCAACGACCAAGTCATCTGAACAGGCAAGAAATGTGCAGACTTGGTGAGTCTATCCACAATAACCCAAACCGCATCAGCTCCACTCTGCGCCCTCGGCAGTCCAGTGACAAAATCCATAGTGATGTGGTCCCACTTCCACTCGGGAATTGGAAGACTCTGCAACTTGCCAGCAGGAACTCGGTCCTCTGCCTTCACTTGCTGGCAAGTTAAATAGTGAGCGACAAATCTCCCAATATCCCGCTTCATGCCGGGCCACCAAAAATGTGCCTTGAGGTCCTTATACATCTTAGTACCACCAGGATGAATGGTATAAGGTGTATAATGGGCCTCTCTCAAAATCTGGTCTCTGATCTCCTGATCCATAGGCACACACACTCGGTCCCTGTACCGCAGTACTCCCGAGCTATCCACTGTAAAATCCCCTATCTGATCTGCCTGAATCTGTGATCTAATCCTCGCAAGTGGGGGTCCTCACTCTGTGTGTCCCTAATCCTGTCCAACAGAGTGGGCTACAAGACCATAGACATAAGTCTAGCAGAGACCCCAGGGGATACCACCTCAATCTGTAGCTGCCTCATCTGCTCAACCAACGGTGCCTGCTGCGAGATCATCAGACTCAGACTCGTCCTCCTACTCAAAGCATCTGCCACAACATTGGCCTTGCCGGGATGATAAAGGATACTCAAATCATAATCCTTTAACAACTCCAACCACCGGCGTTGCCTCAAATTCAGCTCCTTCTGAGTGAACAGATACTTCAAGCTTTATGATCAGTGTAGATCTCGCAGTGCTCTCCATACAAATAATGCCGCCACAGCTTCAGAGCAAACACCACCGCTGCCAACTCAAGATCATGAGTAGGGTAATTTTTCTCATAGTCCTTTAATTGCCGTGAAGCATAGGCAATTACCCTACCATGCTGCATCAACACACACCCCAGACCACTGTGAGAGGCGTCACTGTAAATCACAAATCCTTCTCCCATAACCGGAAGAGCAAGATCGGAGCGGTCATCAATCTCTGCTTCAGCTCCTCAAAACTGCTCTGGCAAGTCTCGCTCCAAACAAACTTAACCCCTTTCCTGGTCAGACGTGTGAGGGGAGTGGAAAGCTTCGCAAAGCCTTCCACAAATCGCCGATAGTAGCCCGCCAATCCAAGAAAACTCCGCACCTCGGTGATAGTCGTCGGCCTCGGCCAATCTCGAATAGCATCCACCTTGGCCGGATCCACCGCCACTCCAGCAGCTGAAACTACGTGGCCCAAAAAGACGACCTCCCGGAGCCAAAACTCGCACTTTTTAAGCTTGGCATACAGCTTCTTCTCTCGCAGAAGCTGTAGCACTGTCCTCAAGTGCTCCTCGTGCTCCACATCACTCCGGGAGTAGATCAGAATATCATCAATAAACACCACCACAAACCGGTCCAAAAACGGCTGAAATATCCTGTTCATCAAGTCCATGAATGCGGCAGGGGCATTAGTCAATCCAAACGGCATCACCGTAAACTCATAATGCCCGTACCGCGATCTGAATGCCGTTTTGGAGATGTCCTCGGCCCTCACCCTCAGCTGGTGGTAACCGGACTGAAGATCAATCTTCGAAAACACCGAGCTCCCTGAAGCTGATCAAACAAATCATCTATCCGTGGTAGGGGATACTTGTTCCGGATGGTCACTTTATTCAACTCCCTGTAATCCACACACAATCGAAGCGACCCATCCTTCTTCTTCACAAATAATACAGGCGCTCCCCACGGAGAAACACTGGGCCTAACAAAGCCCCTGTCCATCAGATCCTGAAGCTGGGCCTTCAACTCCCTCAACTCGGCAGGTGCCATCCTATAAGGTGCCTTTGAGATTGGTGCGGTTCCTGGAACCACATCAATCACAAACTCTATCTCCCTCTCCGGCGGCATAGTCGTCAACTCGGGGGGAAACACATCTGGAAACTCGCGGACAATAGGGATATCCTCGAGTCCCAGTGTCGCCGTAGGCACCTCCACAACAGTGGCTAGAAAGGCAGTGCAACCTCTGCTCAACATCCGCCTAGCCCTCGCCGAAGAAATAGTCGCTGCAAACAGCGTGCTCTAGCAACCTCTGAAGATAAACTCCTCCTGTCCTGGCTCGCGGAGAGTCACCGTCCTCTCTCTGCAATCGATAGTGGCGAAATACCGTGACAACCAATCCATCCCTAACACCAAGTCAAAATCCTGGAGCTGCTGCAAGACAAGCAAGTCTGCCGGCAATATCCAAGGTCCCAACTACACCGGGCAAGCCACACAATACTCCTCGACATGCAAAACATGATCAGGAATCCGAATCTCTAATGCATGTGACAAGGACTCTATCTCTATACCATGAAGGGATGCAAATGCTCGACTAATAAAAGAATGAGATGCTCCAGTGTCAAATAAGGTGCGAGTCCTAATGCCAGAAAGTAAGATAATACCTGCCACCACCTGGTCGGCCGCTGAGGAGTCCGCCAACTGGGCGGCATATACTCGCCCGCTCTGTGCTGGAGGCCGGTAATCGGTGGGATGGGAAGAAGATGGCCTGCTCGCTGGAGCAAACGGCCGCTGAGCTGGTGGCCGCTGCTGAGGTGAATAAGGAGCCAACGCCGAAGAAGGTGTCGATGAAGCAGAAAGGGGGCAAGTAGCTCGTATATGCCCAGACTGTCCGCACCGGTAACATCGCCCCCATCGCAAGTCACACGTGTCTACCGAATGCTGACCCCTGCAAAAGATGCATCTGTCGGAAGACCGGGGCTGCCTCGACTGCTGCTACTGTCTCGAGTACTGCTGCTGAGACCTCTGCTGCCTGGG
This sequence comes from Tillandsia fasciculata, assembly GCA_029168755.2. NCBI lineage: Eukaryota > Viridiplantae > Streptophyta > Magnoliopsida > Poales > Bromeliaceae > Tillandsia > Tillandsia fasciculata. Next base: position 95,861 of record JAQOTM010000670.1, read on the forward strand.
CTGCGATCTCTGCTGCTGATGCTGCTGCTGATGCTGCGGTGGCCTCTGGGATCCACCAGGCCCTCTCCTCTCAGAACGCCCACGGCCAGAAAACTAGGGCCGCGGCGGTCGTGGCGGTCTCCATGAACTGGCCTGTCCCCCGTCATCTGGGGCTGGTCGCTTTCTGTCGGAGCTCTGCGCGACCACACCCCTCCATCTGGCTACCACATGATCTCCTCTCTCAACCCACTGTGCATGCTCCGCGGCCTCCTCTAGGGTCTGAAGCCTCTGGGCATGCACTATGGTGTAAATCTTGGGATGGAGGTGTAGTGAACCGGAAATTGAAAAATAAATAAATGTAGATGAAACAGTATGAAATACTATTTTATTGAGTTAGAAAAGTCCAGGATGACCTGGAAACGAATTGGGCCTAAATCGGGATTAAAATAAGATATCTGAAGTCCTATGTGAGAAAGTGGGCCCAGATGGAAAGTGGAAAACTCACAGTCTCGGAAAATTCCAGGAAAATTATGGACGCTCCGTAATTGTGTTTTAGGGCCACAGCAAGAGTTTCGCGTTGATCGGACACCCGGATTGAGAGAACGGGCTCCGCCAGCGAATTCAAGGACAGCGGGACTTTTGTCAAATCAGAAGGGGCCCGAAATTCCCAACATAGGGTTTGCTGGTGGTTCGGTAACTTTCGGTGGCCTTGGCCGTGGTTGGACGCGTGTTGGGCCCAAGAAATGGAATTGTTGTCTAACTTGGGCACAAGCGTTGGAAACCGGGCTTAAAAAGAGATCGCGTGGGTCATTGGAGGACCCGTCGCGTGTTCAGAAGTGATTTCGCATGTCGTCGATGTCAAATTGGGCCTCGGGCGAAGTGGGATTGAATAATTCCTCTCTGGGCGCCTCCGGGGAATTTTAGAGTCGCAATTCGGCAAATCGGGCTTCAGAATTGGACCCGGTGCGGAAAACCGGATCAGTGGGCTATCCGGGGGAATTCGACAAATTATCGGATGAGAATTTGGAGAAACGGACATCGTTTCTGGACTCAGCGCGCGAAATCGCTAAGAATGGACTATTTATTTGTTGGATTTGGAGCTCGGTAGGCGTGCGCGCTTTTCGAGGCAAAGCGGCACGCAAACCGAGGCGACATGTGCGGCACGGACCGCGAGGTGGCCGCGGCGCGCAAATCGAGGCGCGCCGCATGACAAGACGCACAGGGGCGCGTCAGTGCGCAGGCGCACTTCCTGCGCGGGCCACGTGGGGGGCCGCCACGTGGCGGACCCCCGTTGGAGCCCGCGCGGGCGCGTGGTCGCGCGCCCGTGTAACGGGCGCGTGTCACGCGCCTCTGCGCAGGAAGCGCGGCCGCGTGGCGCGCAGTGATGCGGCCACGTGGCCGCCCTTCTCTTGCGGTGGGCCGGGTGCACCCGGGTGGGTGCGGTGCACCGGCCGGTGCACGGTGCACCGTGCACCGTGGACCACTCCCTCCCCCTTTCTCTTTTTCTTCTCTTCTTCTTCCCCCGCAAGCCACCATTCTTCTCCTTCTTCGGTTTCTTCTTCAACCGAGAGTGAGGGAGAGTGAGGGAGGAGGTTGAGGAGTGTTGCGGCGAGGCGTCGAGGGCTTCGTGGAGCGCGCAAATTGCTCCGAAGAGCCAAATAGACTACGCGATGCCGTCGAGGTAGGCCGTTTATCATATTTTGTGGTATTTTCGGCACAGTTTCTATACTTCCTTTTGGATGTTGGATTTGACCCCTTGCCCATATGCATGTTAGGGAACCAACCTTTCTGTGCCGTCTTACTGCTCGAGTTTTGCGGGCATTTTTGACGCGTCTCGTTTTGCGTGCCGACACGAGGTAAGTGCTCCGTTTTGCGCGCAGGTTGGACTAGCGGACACCGTTTGTCGAGTAGACTCTAATGATACGCTCCATTTTGCGTGCAGGGTCGGAAAAGTGTGCACCGTTATGCGTGCAACCCTACAGTCAAAAGTGCACCGTTTTGCGCGCAGTTTCGAGGTACGTGCACCGTTTCGCGTACAGTTCGCGTTATCGCGCATCGTTTTGCGTGCAGGTTCTAACGAATTATCTCGTGTTGCGTACAGGATCAAACGAAGGTGCACCGTTATGCGTGCAACCCCACAGTCGAATGTGCACCATTTTGCGTGCAGTTTCGACGTACGTGCACCGTTTTGCGTGCAGTTCGTATTATCGCGCACCGTTTTGCGTGCCGGTTCTAACGATGCATCTTGTTTTGCGTGCAGGACCAAACGAATGTGTACCGCTCCGCGTACAACCTTACGGTGGGGCGTGCACCGTTTTGCGTGCCAACTTAAGGTATGTGCTCCGTTTCGCGTGCAGGTCGCGTTGTCGTGCACCGTTTAGCGTGCCGTCACTAACAGTGTACACCGTTTTGCATGCAGGGCATGAGGGACGTGCACCGTTTTGTGTGCGATCCTTCAGCGAAGCATGCTCCGTTTCGCGTGCAAGATCGAGGTACCAAGTGGAGCCGCGTGGAGGCCAATTGCAAGTGTCTACAAGCAATTTGGAGGAACAGGCGGTAAAGTGTGGAGATATTAAAGGAATCTCGAACTCCACAAGGTGGGGAATTCTGCCGAAAAGCGGTGACCTCTCCCCTTGCTCCTTTGCTTTTCAATTCGAAGCATGATAGTAGCCTGCTAGAGGCGTTAGGTAATTATGATTATGATTGCCTGTGTGACTGGGATTAAATGAAAGAGTGCAACTGTTGGTTGCCAGAGATAAATAATATATGTGCATGTGTAAAAGGACACAGATGAAAAGTGCAACTGTTGGTTGCCAGAGATAAAGGATAGATTTGCATGCCTAGAAGGTAAACATTATTTTATGATGAATGTGAAAATAGCTGCATGCATGAATATGATTAGCCTTTATGATTGTGATCATGTTAGGGTTTGACCCTAGGAATCATGTGACATAAGGAAAGGAAACATGTTGGTAGTAAGACTAGGAGAAAACCTAGCTTCAGGGTTCACTGAGTGGCATCAAAACTTAGGAATTATCCTAGAATTGAACGAGTGGCACTGTCTTAGGAGATAACCTAAGGACACTGGATAGAGTGATCAACATAGAGTCGCGGGACTCTAGGATGAGTATGATACGAAACTTAGGTAAAGAGAACCTAAAGTGAACTAGTAATCAACAGGGAGTCAGTGGAACTCTAAGACAAAAGTGGAACATGAAATTAGAGTCGGCGCAACTCTAAGTTAATAAAGGAACCGAATAATAGAGTCAAGTTAACTCTGGGATTCAGTAAGGAATCGGGAAAAATGGGATGAGACCCCAAAGTCAAAAGAATCAACAAATACAACCCTAGAGAGAGTCATAGGGTGTCCGGGCAAAAGGGACAATAACTTTAACTTCAACTCGAGTTAAATAAAGAAAGTGAAATATGTAAGAGTCCAGGAGACTCGCTGGTTACCCATATGGTAAGACCTAGGGCTAAAAAGCATAAAGAGAATGCAAATGGCGCCTTCGAATTTGGGACTCGTCATGTGGAGCAGGACTCCCTGGGCAGTGGGCCGTCGGACGAGGTACTTTCGAAGGGCTAAGAATAAAAGTAAAGAGCCAACCCTCTAAGGAAAGAGGAAGAGATTTGCCAGTGGCAATGTGAGCTGAAAGCTCGAGTGAGAAAGAAAAGAAAAGTAAATGTTCAAAAGCAAAGAGGCTAGGAACTAAAGTGAAAAGAAGACTTAAAGGTCCAACGGTGAAGCCAGGCCAAGTAGGAGGCTCGGGCGGTTAATCCCTCTCCCGGGTAGAGACCCGTTCGGTACGCTTCAGCCGAAGGACAGAGCAACTGAAATATAAAGATAATAAAACGGGCGTGCCTTCGAAGGTTGAAATGTGGCTCTGTGGGACGTAAAAGGGCATGTCCTTTCCCCGGATGCATCAGGATCGGACGCAGGGAAGCCCCCTCCCTCCGATAGCGGTGGTCCGAAGAGCACATTTACTTCGTAGGACGGGGTAACACTCGCGGGTGTTATCGGCAACCTTAGAAACCTTATCTTAGGGTAGCAGGACTACCGGGCTTGGGCCCGTTGGATAAGGACTTCTGAGGGTTAACTTGAACTAAAGCACCAGAATCTAAAGAACAAAGAAAATAGAGTGGCCAAGGTGGCCGGGTTAGTTGAACCCTGTGTACAGCGGCATAGTGGCCGAGTTGGTGCTTAGCAGCTTAGGGTGGCTAGTCGGATTAGTGCTGGGTAGTGGGTTTACACAGATAGTGTAGTGACATGGTATTTCGCATAGCTGCAGTTTGACATTGAGGATTTTAGTTTCCTAGCATTATTATTATTGCTTCCATTGGACCAAGTGGTGTAGGACATTTCTTCTCGGTGGTTGAACCCACTGGGAACTCGCTCGAAAGTTCTCACACCCCTTGGGTGAACCCCCCCCCCCCCACAGGTTCAGCTTTGGATACAGCGGTCGAGACGGTTCAGATGCAGACGGCGAGGCATACGTCAGGGGCAAGAGCCCAGCAGCATAGTGACCTAGAGGGTCTAGCAGAGGTACCTTTCTTTTATGTTTCGAGTGAACCATGTATTGTGAGGAAAAGCATTGTAATATTATGTAATTGTAAGTTGAGAGATGTAAAATGTAATAAAGTTTATTATGGTTCATTTCTATCCTGCTTTCATTTTCGCTTTAACTATTTGTTATTGGATGAAAGTTCTAATTTAGTAGTGATCTTACTCTGATATTATATCTCATCATACACATTGTTCTGATTCGAGATGGATGTTACCGTTCCTTTCGGGTAGCGAGAGGTCGTGCCCGATTGGCGGGTCTGTCGGCGTGCCCGAACCGCAAAAATTTTCGGTCCCGGGTCGTGACAGGAGGCCTGCCTCGAATAACTCCACCTGGTGGGGACCATCACGAGCGACGAAAGGCACACAGTTGAGCAACTCCATGAACTCCTGAAAATAAGCCTGAACCGATCGGTCGTCCTGTTGAAGGTTCTTCAAATCATCCTCCAATTTTCTCTTCACGCTGGTCGAGAAGTAGGTATCCAATATCATCCGTCGAAACTCAGCCCACGGTAGCTGTCGGGTAATCTGGAACTCTAGTGGCTCTACCCGATGCCACCAAGCATCTGCATCACCATCCAAACAGTGCACCGCCATATGCACTCGATACCTCGGATCTATGAAAAAGTCCCTGAAGAGCTTCTCCATCGCAGAAAGCCATCTCCCAACGTCCCAAGGCTGTGCATCTCGCCCTGAAAATCTAGGCGGTCCTCGCTGATAGAACTAGGTGACTTTGTCGGTGATGTCCTGCTCCTCCTCCGCAGTCGATGGCTGGATAGCTCCTGGAGCCCCACTACTAGATGATGGTGCCTGTCACGCCCCGAGTCCGCCAATTTGTACGGTTCGGGCACGCCAACAGACCCGCCAATCGGGTACGACCTTTCGCTACCCGATTGGAACGGCAACATCCAAGATAACACAACCAGTGTATGCGGAAGCTCAAATCAGAGTACTAAAAATCACTACAACTTTAAACTTTCATTAATAAACAAACAGTTTAAGCGGTAATGAAAGCATACCAGAGTGAACCATAAATTAAATTTATTACACTTTACATCTTTGAACTTGCAATTAGAATTATTACAATTCCTTTACATAAATTCCTCACCATACAAGGTTCACTCAAGAAATATATAAAAGGGGTACCTCTGCTAGACCCTCTAGGTCTCTATGCTGCTGGGCACTTGCCCCTGTCGAATGCCTCGCTGACTGCACCTGTATCCGTCTCGACCGCTGCATCCATGCCTGAACCTGTGGGGGGGGGGGGGGGGGGGGGGGGGGTCACCCAAGGGGTGTGAGAACTCCGACAGAGTTCCCAGTGGGTTCAACCACCGAGAAAAAATATCCTACACCACTTGGTCCAATGGAAGCAATAATAATAGTGCTAGGAAACTAAAATCCTCAATGTCAAAATGCAGCTATGCAATATAACATATCACTACACTATCTGTGTATAACCATCTACCCAGCACTACTCTGTCTAGCCACACTAGGCTGCTAAGCACAAACTCGGCCACTATGCCGCTGTATACAGGGTCAAACTAACCCGGCCACCTTGGCCACTCTAATTTCTCTTTAAATTCTGGTGCTTTAGTTCAAGTTAACCCTCAGAAATTCTTATCCAACGGGCCCCAGCCCGGTAGTCCTGCTACCATAAGATAAGATTTCTAAGGTTGCCGATAACACTCGCAAGTGTTACCCCGTTCTACGGGAGAAACGTGCCAGATGGGTCACTGCCCTGGAGCGGGATACTGCCTGCACCTCCAACAAGGGTCACGTTTCCTCCCCGAAGGTACGCCCGTTTTATCTTTATCTTTTCTTTTGCCTTTAGCTCTTTGCTTTGCCTTTACTTGGGAAGCTGAGTCTTGCTCACACACTTCCCCCGGGAGTGACATATGCTCAACCCTCCTGTTGGCAACTTAGCTTTAATTCTTTAATTCACTTGGGAGTGACATATGCTCAACCCTCCCAAGGGCCATCTAGGCTTTTCTTTTACAGGGTCCGAGGGTTCCAAAGGACGGATGCCTACAACCCCAATCAAACAAGAACAGGTTGTAGCATCGCCTCCCGTAGTGCTCGGCCCAAGTACTTTATTTTATCCTTTTTACCTTTCATTAATCATTCTTTTTCTTTAACCATTCTCTTTACACTTTAGGTTCAGATGAGTTTAAGGCACCTTGGCACTCATCTACCCGGGAGTGACATATGCTCAACCCTCCCGTTAGCTTTCATGCCTCAATGCTTCTCTTTTACTTTCTTTTCTTTTTTATTTCAAGCAATTTGCTTGTCTTGCTTATTAACCACTTTTAGCTCTCTCTTGAGCAATTTGCTTATCTTGTTTATTAGCCACTTTGGCTTTCACTTAAGCTTTATTTCTTTTATCCTAAGTTCTTGACTCTAGGATAATTTGGGTGTCTCTAACACCAATTTAAGTTTGAACAACGTGTTCATTTGCATTTCTACTTATTTTGCCACTTGGCAATATCTTTAATTTCCTGACCACTTTAGCCTTTCCTTTCTTGTTCTCCTTTCACAACCCTAAGCTTCAATTACCCTTAAGGTTGCACTATGTCACTGCACTATGTCACTAGGACACTAGTTACTTTCAATCTTACCTAATTTAAGAGTTTCTTAACCCTATTTCCATTTTCTTTTCCTTTCATATCTCCACATTTGATCATTTTCCATTTTCCTTATTTAACTCGGATTGCAGTTAAACTAATTGATCCATTTACCCAGACTTCCTATGACTTCCTGGGGGTTACATTAATTAATTCTCTAACTTGGGAATCTAATTTCCCCTTTTTTCTGATTCCTTACTGAATCCTAGAGTTTTACTAACTCTATTTTTCTGTTCCATGTTTAACCTAGGGTTGCATTAACTCTATCTCCTCATTAGAGTTTAACCCTATTAGTTCCTCTTAGGTTCCTTCACCTAAGTTCCATAACTTGTTTAACCTAGAGTTCTCTGACTCTATGTTTAACACTCTATTCCCAACCTTAGGTTATTTTCCTAAGATAATGCCACTCGTCGATCTAGGTATATCTCCTAGGTCATCATGCCACTCGCTAAACCTAAATCTAGGTTTTCTCCTAGTCTTACTACCAACATGTTCTTTTCCCTTATGTCTCACATGATTCCTAGGGTTAGACCCTAACATTATCACAATCATGAATAGCTAATTATTTTCATGCATGCAATTATTTTCATCTCCAGAACAAAATAATATATATTTTTCTATGCATGCCATTGTAGGGTTTAGGTTAATAAGGATCTAATAGGGGAAAAAACACCTAGAGGGGGGTGAATAGGTGTAAACAATAAACACTCAAAAATCTTTGTGCGATAAAACCCAATGCGGAAAAATAAAAGAACACACAAGATTTTTACGTGGAAAACTCCAAACCGGAGAAAAAAACCACGGGACCGATAACACGGCGAAATCCACTAGAGTTAACACACGTACAAGGTGATATAACGTACTCACAGACGACTCAACCTTTTACCATACGCCCCTAGTCGATCTTCTCCGCTCGCTCCACGACGCTTCTCGAATCCACGATCCGCGCCGCCAACGCTGAATCCACAGCGTCCAACGTCGAGTCCACGACGTCCGACCGAATCCACGGTCTTCACCCAATGGTACGCTTCGAATCCACGAACGCACCTCGCTCCGAATCCACGAGAGCGATAACACCTTGAATCCACAAGGCCACGCGAGTCCACGCGCCGATTTTGGGGTAAATCGTTGTTTGTTTGGGTGGTGATGATCCGCCGAATACTTAGATCAAGAGTAGATCGGAAATACCATCTAAGTATTCATTAGTTTGATTCAACTCAAGATATGAGTATGAAAACCTAGAATCAAACTAATCAATATAGATGAAGAACCATTAAATAGATCTAATGATTTCCGTTCTTCTCTATATGTGGATCTAAGGCCGTATAAAATGATATTTGAAAATGACGGCTCTTTTTCCGATGTGTGGATTGCCCTAGAAATGAAAAGGAAGGGCTATTTATAGGTTAGAAACCCTAGGAAGAATATTCGGATCAAAAACAAACTTTTCTGGAAAGTTTTACCGACGGCGATCCGGATTGCGCAAGTCACGATCCGGATCGCAGACGCGTAGAGAGCAATTTCCAGAAAACCGCCTGTTCGGGATCCGGATCATAATCTACGATCCGGATCGTTCATACAGTTTTACCAGAACAATGTGTTCGGGATCCGGATTGAGATTCCTGATCCGGATCGTTCAAGCCAACAGGTAAAACTCATGTTCGGGATCCGGATCATCAAATGCCATGATCCGGATTGAACTAGTGTATGAACGAACACCCTTCGGGATCCGGATTGAAAGACATGATCCGGATCCTGAACATGTCCCATGTCCAGTTTTTGATGAATATGCAATTAAAACCTCTTCCAGGTGTTTCTACACTATAAGAAGTATTCGGATCATCACAAATTATTTAGTTAAACGTACCTGATCCTTTTGAATTCTTCTTTCTTGAGATTGAGGTATATGATCCAAAGTTTCTTCATCTTCAATCTTCAAGACTTAAACTATTCACGAAATACGCCAACTCAAATTCCGTAACAATCTCCCCCTTTGGCGGTTTCGTGACAAAACACAGATCCACAAAGAAAATTCAAAAAGATATTTTTGTTGCTATCACCATACAACAAAAATTTACAAAAGAGTTCCAGAAAATAAAAACATGAGATAAACTCCTAGAACAGACTCTAGACTTAGACATCTGTAACTTCTGCACACAGAAAACATTCTTGACAAACAAAATCGTTAGATACCTCAAGAATTGAAACATTGAAAACCAAAACAGAGATAGAGTTTGATCTCATCATGACATTTGAAAGAATCAGATATGTGAAAGAACATAGTTAAAACCAACATATCATCTAAGCAGTTGAAAACCAAATGTCAAAGTATGTTAGTCCAACATCAACTTGTTAGTCATATTACATGCCCAAATAGTTAGTCAAATAGTTAGTATAGAAGCATGTCACAATCACAAAAGAAAAACCCAAGTTGAGTTGAGATTCATACTTACCTTGATTCATTCCTTGATTCATTCACAGTCATTGTTCAGAGTTCATTGTTTTTCATTGTTCAGAGTTTATAACTCTTCAACTCTCTCACTCTCATTCTCATTCTACTCTCATTCTCATTCTCTCCCCCTTTTTGTCACAAATAACGCCAAATAATTACATCACAGGGAGAGTTAGCAACATAAATACAAACCATAAGCCTGCAAAACAAAACACACATCAAACAAACAGAGAAAAATAAGAAACCAAAGAAAAATGATTAGATCATAGAGTCACTCCTGAGAGTCGGAGTCATCGGAAGTTGTGCAACCCATCTTTGCAAACAACTTCTTCACAAGTCTTTTCACCGAGGATACTGATTTAGTCAGGGTGACTTGCGAGGCTGTGATGATCTCCATCTCATTCTTCATGACATGAAGGTCGCCTTTCATCTCAGAAAATTCAGCGGATATGCGTTCTTGTTCATCCGAGAGCCGCTTCTGTTCTTTGAAGATGGAAGTGACTGAGGCATCGTCGTCAGAAGTGGATGGAGGTGCCTTATGTGTCGGTGGAATGGGGGCACTGGAAGAAGGTGCTTGAGGTCGAACTCGTTGACCAATTTGAGGATCATCCTGCTTTGTTGTCAGTGACTTGACAATTGTTGTCTCATTGATCGTCCCCAGACTGTACATGTACGAACTCGCTCTCGTATCCACCTTAAATTTCCGAAGGATGCGCATAATGATCATCGGATACGGCAGTCGCTCAGAAGGATGTGACTGCGCGATATATCGCGTCATCCTATTCCAGATGAGGTAAGGAATGTTCAGATTTGCTCCCATTGCAGCAGTTGGATTTCCAAGAAGAAAAGAAAAAGTAATCTTTCCCATCGGACGATTTTCGTGTTCATGTTGGGAAGCACGTTGTAGCAGACAATAAAGTTCAAGTACTTGTACTCCTTCTTGAGTTCCCTGGAGTAAACTGAATTTCCGGCAGACGGAGTCTCCGAAGAGCAGGTTCCATCGACAACTATCCTCCACGATTTGTGTGTGAAGACCTGAGTCTTCAAGTAGTGTAGTCCATCTGAGATGGCATTCATGTTGAGCACCTCTCCAATCAGTTGGGGAGTGACTTTAATTTTGGTACCTTTTACAAAGGTATGAAATTCTCGGCGTCCAGAAACTTCATCGATAAGACTCGCTGCATTCTGATAGAAGATCCGAACTGAGTGTGGACAAAATCCAGTCTTCTCAGGAAAGTTGCAGATCGGACCAAGACCAACTCGATCAAACAGAGCTCCAAACTCTGCAGATCTATCCCTCATTTGTTGTACATTCACGTGTCGCTCTCCTATGCATTCCCTCTTTTCAAACTCTTTGATTCGTGTGGAGCTAACGAATCCCTGAGATGGTGGTAGGTCGGCTGAAGGTTCATTAATTGAAATCCCTTGTGCACCACTTCTTTTCCTTGCCAAGGTTTTCATTCTTTTTCCGGTAGACTCCATTGGCGCCTTTCCTTTTTCAGCTGCAGTAGGAGGAGGTTTAGACTTGGGTGCTTCAGCAGGAGCTTTCCCTTTTACAGCAGTTGGGGCAGCCCCTTCAATGTCAAGGTTGTCCCAGTCAATCGACTCCGTTTCCGATTCAGTATCGGAGTCGGCCTTAGCTCTCTTTGTTCTTTTGCTTCTCTTCGGCTTTGCAGAGTCCTTCACATGGACCATGGCAGTGAGCAGGAAAATCATCCAGGTGATCACCATTTCTGTCAGTGCTTTGAGTTTAAAGAGAGTGTCCTGTGAAAACCAACTCAAGAACATATGAAAAATTGTCAATTTTGAAAAATCTTAAACATTGTACCTAGACAATCATAATCATATAGAGAAGCTAAGAATCAAATTAGTTTTCCAAAAAGAATGTTAAAAATAGATCAATTTCATGTTTTACACAAATTCCTCTTTTATGCCCTAAAACCGAATTTTTAGAAATCGAAGGCTAAAAACTCGTTAATCATGCAAAAACCCAGCATAAAAGCAAAACTAATTGATCCAGAGTTCTTATTTCAAAAGAAATTTGATCAAAAACCATTCACAAACGAAGAAAATCCATCTTTTCTGCTCACGTTTGATGAAAAAACCTAAAAACTGTGAAAAACCGAGTTTTGATCATGAAAACTTACTTGAATCCGAAGAACTTGAGTTTTGAAGCACTAGGAAGCAAGAGATCTAGAAAGAGAAACTCTAGAAGCTTGGAAATCAGAAATTAGGGTAAAGAAATCTTGAATCTGAAAGTTTCTATAAGAAGCCCTAGCCGCGATCCGGATCGGTCGTGAATGAGATCCGGATCGGCCACACACAGGAAAATCCTGCATTCGGGATCCGGATCACTTGCCACGATCCGGATCGGCTATACGCAGGAGAGAATCCTGCGTTCGGGGTCCGGATCACTTGCCACGATCCGGATCGCCTACACCTTTTTCTCCAGAAAAGTTAAAAAAATACAATAAAATCCAGAAAAAGTATGTAAGCACTTTATCATGTCAACTTTAAACAAATAGCATCGTTTCATACAACAAGAAATAGATTATGAAAAATCTATCAAAAATATCCAAAAATGAAACGAAGATTTACGAAAGTTAAAACACTTAAAGTTGAACAACTTCAATTACATCTATCCTGATCTTATGTGTAATGTCTTTATCAAATCATCAATTTCAGTAAAGAAAATGAAGTACCAAGATCAATAGATGTTTGAAATCCCAGATAAGTTAGATAATATATCTAGACAATCTGTTGAAGGAGTGGCTCTTTGAGCATCTTTTACTAAAAATCCCACCTTATACCAACCATGAAATACGACTGAGTCAAGTATTTCAATATGAGTTTCATCAACAATTTTCAAAACAAAAAGTTTGCTTTTCATTCATGGAGTTTCTTTTTCTTTCATTTTCTCCATGTGGTGGTAGTTTTCACACTCCTCACTGGGATGTAACTCTTTCCACATCTTTTGAGCATTTCACATTTCATTGACTCCCCCTCAATTGGCTATCAATTATTTAATATATAAGGTATTCAACCAAACCATTGATCTCGAATTCATACTCGACTAAGCAATCAAATATGATAATGACTATACCAAGAGATCATTGAGAGAGAAATTGACTTTGATCACTTAAAAGATGGTTTAATTAACGTAAATGATCATTGCAACATTGAAATATTATGACATCAAAGACATAATAAATTTCTAAATGCATAAAAGGATGCAATTAAAGTCAATTATGATTTATGCTCAATTAGTGTGCTATGTACAAAACATAGATAAAGAACAAAACAAAACAAGAACAAAAACAAAACCTAATCTAAGCAAAGGTTTCAAAAGAGGTTATTTCAAGGAAAGCATGCCAATTGCTTTACGCAAGTGAATAAAACGTTTTTGATCCAAAGGTTTTGTTAAGATGTCAGCTAATTGATCCTCAGTTGAAATATATGACAGTTGAAGAATGTTTGATTCAACTAGCTCTCTAAGAAAATGATATCTAAGTTCAATATGTTTTGTTCTAGAGTGCAACACAGGGTTTTTAGAAATGTTAATAGCACTAGTGTTGTCACATAAAATGGTTACCGAAGATGTTGAAATTCGGAAATCGCTCAACACGCTCTTCATCCAAATCAATTGGGTTGAACAACTTCCTGCAGAAATGTACTCCGCTTCGGCAGTCGAGAGTGCTATGCAGTTCTGCTTTTTACTGTGCCATGCAACAAGGCAGTGGCCAAGATAGAAGCATGCACCACTCGTGCTTTTCCGGTCATCCACTGATCCAGCCCAATCGGCATCTGAGTATCCAACAATATCCAAAGTCGTTCCCATAGGATACCAAATTCCGAAATTGATTGTACCTTTGATATACCGGATGATCCGTTTCACCGCTTTCAGGTGAACCTCCTTCGGTGCTGATTGATATCTCGCACAAATCCCAACACTGAAGGATATATCCGGGCGACTAGCCGTGAGATATAGTAGACTTCCAATCATACTGCGGTACAGTTTCTCGTCTACATTCTCACATTGTGATTCACTTCCAAGTCCCTTATGGCTAGTTCCCATTGGAGTTGGAAAATCTTTAGAATTTTCAAGATCAAACTTTTTGACCAACTCCAGTGCATACTTGGATTGACACAAGTGAATTCCTTCATCGTTTTGCTTAACTTGTAATCCAAGAAAATAATTCAACTCGCCCATCATGGACATCTCAAATTCGCTTTCCATGGTCTCCGCGAATTTAGAAGCATCATTATCTCTTGTTGCTCCAAAAACAATGTCATCGACATAGATTTGAGCAACTATGAAATTGTTTTGATAATGCTTCACAAAGAGAGTCCTGTCAGCTCCCCCTCGAGTGTAGCCCTTTTCCAAAAGGTGCTTTGTCAACCTTTCGTACCATGCTCGCGGTGCTTGTTTCAGACCGTAAAGAGCCTTTTTCAGTCGAAAAACATGGTTAGGTAGTTTATGATCCACAAAACCTTTCGGTTGAGCTACATAAACTTCCTCATTTAAAAATCCATTTAAAAAGGCGCTCTTAACGTCCATTTGAAATAATTTGATTTTAAAATGACAAGCAATCGCAAACAGTATACGAATGGACTCGAGTCTAGCTACAGGGGCGAAGGTTTCATCAAAGTCTATACCTTCTACTTGAGAATAGCCTTGAGCAACTAACCTTGCTTTGTTCCTGATGATAGTACCTTCTTCGTTTTTCTTGTTCTTGAAGATCCATTTGGTACCTATCACATTGTGTTGCTTCGGAGGCTTCGTCAGTTCCCAGACTTTGTTTCGCTCGAATTGATGGAGCTCTTCCTGCATTGCTTTAATCCAATAATCATCTTGGAGAGCTTCATCAACATTCTTTGGTTCGATTTGAGATACATAGCATGCAAATCCGCAAACCAATTGTCTCCGTGTTCTAACTCCTTCTTGTGGATCTCCAATTATGTTCGATTCAGGGTGATCCTTGGAGATGCGTAACGTTTGAGGTAGAGGAGTAGGCGGAGGTACACGAGATGATTCCTGCACATCAGATAAGCTTGAAGAACCGTTAGATGCATCAACATTATTATCGAAAGAATTGTTAGAAGAAGATGCATTAGCAGGTGTATCATCATCAAGAGAGATATCGAGGGTAGATTTTTCAGATTCAAAGTGAAAAGCTTCATCTACCTTAACATTTATCGATTCTACGATCGTCTTAGATTCTAAGTTAAAAACTCGATATGCTCTGCTGTTTGTAGAATAACCTAAGAAAATCCCTTCGTCACTTCGAGAGTCAAATTTTCCAAGATTTTCACGATCACGTAAAATAAAACACCGACTCCCAAAATGCGAAAATATTTGATGTTAGGTTTTCTACAAAACCAAAGTTCATATGGTGTATTCAAAGTCCCCGGGCGCAAATACACTCGATTGATAACATAGACAGCAGTGTTCACCGCTTCAGCCCAAAAATATAAAGGTAAGGTTCCGGCTATGAAGCATAACACGTGCCATCTCCTGTACGACCCTGTTTTTGCGCTCGACTACACCATTTTGTTGAGGTGTGTAAGGTGCGGAGAATTCATGTTTAATGCCATTAGAAACACAAAAATCAATGAATTTGGAATTTATGAATTCACCACCTCTATCACTCCTAACTCGAGTAATCCTTTCATTCTTTTCTATCATAATACGATTGCAGATTTCGAGAAAAGAATCAAAGGTATCAGCTTTTTCTTTTAGAAAGGCTACCCAAGTATATCTAGAAAAGTCATCAACCAACAAAAAAATATACCATTTACCTCCCAGAGATGGTTGACGAGTTGGCCCCATTAAGTCCATATGCAAAAGTTCCAAAGGCCGTTTTGTACCTATGTGGTTCAAATTCTTGTGTGCAGTCCTAGACTGTTTTCCCTTTTGGCAACCGCCACACACAAGGTTTTGTTCAAAAGAAAGTTTCGGAACCCCCTTGACCACATCTTTATTTGAAATTCTAGCAAGTTCCTTAAAGTTTATGTGACCTAGCCTTTCATGCCAAAGTGTTTCATTTTTCAAAGATGCTAGGTTACATTTTTCAGAAATTTTAGAAGGAACTACATAACAATTGTTTTCTGATCTAACCCCCTTTAAAAAGAAAGCATGGTTCAAGTCAGTTACAGTGCATTTATCAGATGAAAAATTAACTGAATAACCACTATCACACAGTTGACTTATGCTTATGAGGTTAGTCTTTAGGCCATGAACAAATAATACATTATCTAGAACCGGGCCATCTGGAATAGCTACTGTTCCCTTTCCAACAATTTTGGAAGACCGGCCATCTCCGAAAACAACAAGTCCTCCGGAGTTTTTCTCAAAAGTTTGAAAACAGTTTTTATCGCCGGTCATATGTCGGGAACACCCGCTATCCAAATACCAAGACGAACTATCATATGCATGTAAGGAAACAGTGGTAGCAAGACAGGGAAAGATCTCACCTTTGCGCACCCAAACCTTTTTGGTATGCGACTGTAGTGCTCGTGGAGTTGATTTCCTAGGTGAGGGCGTCTTGCTTGAAGAATTGCTGCTCCTTGATGATGTCGTCTTGAGCGATGTACTACCAAGGCTCTTTTCCGTCAATTTGGTTGGAGTGGTTTTCCGAGGAATAGCCCTTTTGGTAGTTGCTGCAAGATGTTCTTGAGGTGTGCATTTGGCTCCAGTCTTGCAGTTTCTTCTGATGTGCCCTGAAATGCCACAACGAAAACATACCTTGGTTCTTGTCGATTCCGAAGATGATGTAGTAGGTTCGTTGTCGTTGCTTGTCGTGAACACCGGTGTCGGAGGAGGAGATACCGACGAAGGCACAAATACTGTACCACTCGAACTTGGAATGTCTCCAGTTTGAGTGTATCCGAGGCCGAACTTGTTTCTTTGACCGAGACCAAGGAGTCTGTCCAACTTACTCCTTCCAGAAGAAAATCTCTGTAAGTCATCCTTTAGTTGGCGTATGGTCTCTGTCATTTCCAATTTTTCCTGTCGGGCCTCGCCGTAGAGCTTCAAGAAGTAATTCGCTTTGTTCACCATATCTACATAACTCTTCTCGAAATGCTCATTGGACTCTTGAAGGGAAACATTTGTCTTAATCAGATTGTCCCTTTCCACTTCAAGATCGGTTGAGATAGAGGTTACTCTTTTTAATTCAACTTCAAGATCCAGTAATCTCTCTTTCAACCCCTTGTTTTGTTTAGCCAGTTTCTTTGAATCCCTCAAAAGTTGATGGTAGGCTAAAACAAAATCTTCACCTTCCGAATTATCTGACTCATCGTCCGTTGCAATCTTTTCCACAGTGGAGTTGGACAGTGAGTCGGATGTACTTGCCATTAAGCACATGAAGGATGAAGGTTTGGTGGACGCGTGGAAAGCTGTCGCGTTGTCTTCTTCATCACTTGACGATGACTCATTTGACGTGGAGTTGTCATCCCAAGTGACTGCTTGCATCGCTTTCTTCTTAGCCGGATTCTTGTTGGGACATTCAGTTGCTATGTGGCCGTAGCCTCGACATTTGAAACACTGAACTTGTCCCTCAGAACTTTTCTTATCCTTTGAGAAGTTCTCTTGGCTTCTTGACTTGTAGCTTGAAGAATCCCTTGCCTTTCTTCGACTTTCCGAAGGATGGAGTTTTGCTTGAATTTCCCCTTCGAAAGTTGCGGCGAAACTTCCTTGTCAAGAGAGCGAGCTGCTTCTCAAAGTCCTCCATAGAAATGTTCTCGTCGTCGTCCGAGGAGGATGAATCCGCGTCTTCTTCTTTAGTTGATTTCAATGCGTAACCTGAAGACTTAGAAGAGGATGCCTTTCCAGAAGAATAGTTAGTAGGAAAAGTCATTTCATAAGTTTGTAAAGCACCTACTAATTCTTCTACACGCATTTCGTCCGGGTGTTTAATTGTTTCAATGGCTGCAACCTTCGGGCGAAATCGTTCAGGAAGAGTTCTTAGAATTTTTCTTACAACTTTAAATTCTGGAATCTTCTCTCCCAAGTTAGCACATGAGTTCACGATGTCTTGCAATCGTGTGTAATAGTCAGTGAAGGATTCATTCTCTGCCATAGAGATAGAGTCAAACTTGCTCGTAAGCATTTGCAGTTTCTGAATCTTCACTAGGTTAGTTCCCTCATGCGTAACTTGAAGAACATCCCAGATTTCTTTCGCAGTCTCACATGCCGAGACGCGAGAGAACTCAGTTTGTGACAAAGCATTAAATAGAGCATTAATCCCTTTGCCATTGTAAGAAGATAAGTCTATCTCTTCCTTGGTCCATTTCGACCTAGGTTTCAAGGTGCGAACATCATCTAAAATTTCAGTTGGATTAGACCATCCTAATTCAATTGATTGCCACACCCTTTCGTCGATGGAAATTAAGAAAGCTTTCATCCGTACTTTCCAGTACGCATAATTAGTTCCATCAAAGAAAGGGGGTCGATTGATGTTTCCACCTTCAACCATTGTTTACAACCCTATTCCCGCTCTGATACCACTTGTTGGGTTTAGGTTAATAAGGATCTAATAGGGGAAAAAACACCTAGAGGGGGGTGAATAGGTGTAAACAATAAACACTCAAAAATCATTGTGCGATAAAACCCAATGCGGAAAAATAAAAGAACACACAAGATTTTTACGTGGAAAACTCCAAACCGGAGTAAAAAACCACGGGACCGATAACACGGCGAAATCCACTAGAGTTAACACACGTACAAGGTGATATAACGTACTCACAGACGACTCAACCTTTTACCATACGCCCCTAGTCGATCTTCTCCGCTCGCTCCGCAACGCTTCTCGAATCCACGATTTGCGCCGCCAACGCTGAATCCACAGCGTCCAACGTCGAATCCACGACGTCCGACCGAATCCACGGTCTTCACCCAATGGTACGCTTCGAATCCACGAACGCACCTCGCTCCGAATCCACGAAAGCGATAACACCTTGAATCCACAAGGCCACGCGAGTCCACGCGCCGATTTTGGGGTAAATCGTTGTTTGTTTGGGTGGTGATGATCCGCCGAATACTTAGATCAAGAGTAGATCGGAAATACCATCTAAGTATTCATTAGTTTGATTCAACTCAAGATATGAGTATGAAAATCCTAGAATCAAACTAATCAATATAGATGAAGAACCATTAAATAGATCTAATGATTTCCGTTCTTCTCTATATGTGGATCTAAGGCCGTATAAAATGATATTTGAAAATGACGGCTCTTTTTCCGATGTGTGGATTGCCCTAGAAATGAAAAGGAAGGGCTATTTATAGGTTAGAAACCCTAGGAAGAATATTCGGATCAAAAACAAACTTTTCTGGAAAGTTTTACGGGCGACGATCCGGACTGCGCAAGTCACGATCCGGATCGCTTACGCGTAGAGAGCAATTTCCAGAAAACCGCCTGTTCGGGATCCGGATCATAATCTACGATCCGGATCGTTCATACAGTTTTACCAGAACAATGTGTTCGGGATCCGGATTGAGATTCCACGATCCGGATCGTTCAAGCCAACAGGTAAAACTCATGTTCGGGATCCGGATCATCAAATGCCATGATCCGGATTGAACTAGTGTATGAACGAGCACCCTTCGGGATCCGGATCGAAACGACATGATCCGGATCCTGAACATGTCCCATGTCCAGTTTTTGATGAATATGCAGTTAAAACCTCTTCCGGGTGTTTCTACACTATAAGAAGTATTCGGATCATCACAAATTATTTAGTTTAACGTACCTGATCCTTTTGAATTCTTCTTTCTTGAGATTGAGGTATTGATCCAGAGTTTCTTCATCTTCAATCTTCAAGACTTAAACTATTCACGAAATACGCCAACTCAAATTCCGTAACAACAATGGTCGATGTGTGTTGATGGATTGAAGGACATTCTTAAGACTAGTTCAGTCAGCACGATTTGCACACCTTTCAAAGCCCCCGTGGAAACGGGGCCACCCCTTCTAGTTGCTACGGGAGAGGTCTTGGCTTGCCCGCGGAGCATGGATCGGCCGCAATAAGGCTAAGAAGCTGGTCAAAAGGCAGAATTTGGGAGGGGGCCGAACACACAAGTACCCGAGGATTCAGCAGAGGGTCAAGGGCCCATCGACTTCAGGTATAGAAGGTCGGGGGATAAGCCCTGTATATCTGTGGAGGAGCGCATACAGTGACAGCCATTCCACCAAGTGGCAATCAATGCGTACAAGTGGGGGAAACGTGGCGCACCTTGCGACTTACGACCTGGTTGCACTTGGGGTGGATCAGCTTCATTGGCACATCTACAACCTAACGCAGAGTCAGAGGCGAGGAGCGCCCTTCCGCGGGTAGGTAGGATGGCCATCCGGACCCCTCGCTGGATGAATCGGGTTACACAGCCATAGGTGACAAAGCGCAGGCGGAGGGGAGAATCTAATCCATTGGCACAATCAGGTAGGAACCACCGGCGGATATGTAGTTGTAGGTATGGTCGTTATTGCAGGCATTTCGTGCTAGGACACTTCTTGATACCGGAGCATTCCCATTTGATATTTATGACCTTGCCCATTATCATGCTTTGGAGGAGAGGGCCATTCCTTATGTGCTATCTGTTTTGACTCCAGGGCCGTCGTTGGAAGCCGATACCTTTGTTACCCACGGGCCCGGTGGTTTTGGGCGAACCGAGTAGTATACCCGATAGATGCTTGTGGTGATTCTGATTCGTGAGTTTGATTTGTTTTGGGGCATGGACTGGTTGCACCGTCACTTTGCGGTATCGACTGTGAGAAGAGGGAGGTGCGGTGTGCAGGAACCTGAACACCTCGACTTATTTTCCAGGCATGCAAGAGCACTACTTGTGCAACTATATGTCCACTTCGCGGACAAGGAACTTGATTCAAGGTGGTTGTTGGCATACTTGGCTTCTGGGAATCTAGTCACACGACCTACACCGTCAGTTTTGGATTATACCAGTGGTAAGCGAGTTTCAAAATATCTTTCTAGAGGAAATTGCCTGGGATGCCACCTGAGGGGGGAGCATGAGTTTACCAGTGAATTATTGATCCACGGTACCCAACCGATTTTCAAGACACCTTACCGCATGGCATTTGCGGAAACTAAAAAAGCTCAAGGCACAATTGGAAGATTGTGGCCAAGGATTGTAAGGCAACGTGTTTCGCCTTGGGGAGCACTGGCTGTATTTGTAAGAAAAAAAAATGGCAGTTTGATGGTTGGTTATAGATTATCGAGAATTGATAAATAGTTACTATAAAGAACAAGTACCTTAACCGAATTGATATTATTTGATCAATTGCAAAGAGCCACTATTTTCTCAAAAATGACTTGCAATTGGATATCATCAACTAAGGGTTAAAGAGAACGGATGTTCTCTAAAAAATGCTTTAGGATCCGGTATGGACATTATGAATTCACTGTCATGCCTTTTGACTTACAAATGCACCGGCTGCGTTTATGGATATGATGAATAGAGTGTTTAGACCTTACTTGGATCAATTCGTGGTGGTTTTTACTGATGAAATCTTGGATTTCCTCGCAAAAAAACTGAGAGGAACATATGGAGCATTTGAGGATTGTCTCCAAATCTTTGAGAGAGCAGGAGGGCCTTATGCAAAACTCAAGAAGTGTGAGTTTGTCTATGGGAGGTTGGCTTTTTTTGGGGAAATATCATTACGGCTTCAGGAATTTTTGTGGACCATAAGAGGTAGCATCAGTTCTGGATTGGCCGACACCTACCACTATTACGGAGATTCGCAGCTTCCTGGGGGTTGGCCGGGTACTATAGGCGATTTGTGGAGGGTTTCTCTGAGATCGCACTACCTCTAAACCGGTTGAACCCGGAAGGTCGAAAAATTGTCTGGACGCCTCAGTGTCAGGAGAGTTTTGAGGAATTAAAGGGTAGATTGACACGGGGGGCACCGGTCTTAGACTACCTAGATCGGGAGAGGATTTCGTGTGGTTGATTTGATGCGTCATGGGTGGGACTAGGGTGTGTTTTGATTCAATAGGATCGAGTGACAGTGTATGCATCAAGCGCACTCAAGGACTATGAGAGGAACTATCCCACCCATGACCTCGAGTTCCGCGTAGCAGTGGTTTTCGCCCTTAAAAATATGGAGGCATTACCTTATGGAGGCACATTGTGAGTTATTCAACGGATCATTCAAAGTTTTAAAAGTAATGTTTACACAAAAGGAATTAACCTCCGGCAGAGACACTGGTGGGAGCTTTTAACAGGACTACGATTTGTCTACTCACTATCACCCGGGAAAGGCAAATGTAGTGGCGGATGCCTTAAGCAGAAAGACTCCAACTGAGAGCTTGGCTTTGGAATCAGTTACGCGCAAAAGGTTTGTTGTGGGTTCCAAAGGATTGGGATTGGAGGTTGTACTACAGGGCACTATTGCAAGGTTGTGTACTATGGAGGTTAAACCAACTTTAAGGGATGCGATCCGCGAGGGACAGAAGGCGGATGGTGGATTTCAGCGCATACGTGGTCGGGTTATGTCGGGTTTGGATGGC